>JAJONZ010025159.1:0-13825 GCA_029582445.1 Solanum paucissectum | reverse complement strand
AACATGGGTTGCTTTTAGTTCTACCCTTGGAAAGTAGAACAACCTCCACGGAGTAGGATAGACTCCGGATTCCATACCTTGCTAGTGTGGTCTATGTCAGTTAAGGCTTATTTCCATCATGTGGGATGTGCACTCTAGTATTGGATAGGTTCTACAACGTGTACATAGTAGTATGGGATGCTATCTACACATGGTACGAGTAGGCTTTGAATATACTAAAGTTAGTTCCCTAAGCCTTAGGGCTATTATTTGATTGTCCGCTATATGCTTGTGTGTCTCTTAAATGGTCTATAAAGAATGTTGACTTAGTATGTTATAATGAAATGATAAAACCCTTGTCTATGGTAACTCTTAGGAATACTTAGGTGTATATGAAGAGGTTGTATGGGCGGTCACTTCATTATTCACTTAGATGTGGCTTAGGGTGACTTGAGATAGAGGCTTAAATGGTATTGAAGAAATTACTTTGCTATCTTGTTAAGTATTGTACACTTGTGTTATTTGGGTTGTAAATGATGTGAATATGGTCTTATTTGTGAATGGTGACTTCAAATGTGGGTTTGTGCTTGTGGTTGTAAAGGTTTGTTAAAGAAGGTCTTAAAAGCATACATTCGTTGTGAAAGCCCATTGTGCATGTTTTCTTGCATGGTCATCATACTTAGTACTTATTGTACTAACTCCATATTTCTCTTTTGTTACAAGTGTAGGTGGTGGAGAGTGAGGAGATCTTTTGAGGAATCTTGGGATATTGACTCTTCTCAAGAAACTTGATATGTCCTCATATATTCGAGGACATAGTTGTTACCTTTCTAGTATTTCCACTTAGACATTGTATAAGACTTATATTTTGTTGTAAAGGGCCGTGTCCCTAAGATGTTCTATTCGTGTCTAAGATGGTACATGAGACTTAGAAATTCTACTTCTTTACATTTGAAATATTTTATGAGTATTATGAATTTGTTTTAAAAAGAGTTTTTATTCCTTACGGTTTTTATTATCGAATGCGATGAATGAATGCTAAGGCTTGTATAAGACCTACGAGATGTCGAATACGCATGTAACGGCTAGGGGGTGCTCTCGAGTCGTTACACATGTACATAATATATATACACATATTATCTTTTCAGAAGCAATGCACAATTCCACTTTCTCAACAACAAGTAGATATAACAAATCAATGGTCCTCTCATGGAACCCATACCCAATCTGTTAGTGTGCCGGAACGTGGCACCTGAACCAAGTTAGTGTGCCGGAACGTGACACCCGATCCATTATACACAACCACAATCACAACAACACGCATAATGTATATACTCAGAATCATACAATCAAGTGTTGAATCATGGCATGCATTCGTTCATTCATACGTATTTCATTAGGTTTGATCAACAAGGCCTCATTCACATACATACATGCATTACTGTAACATGTCGGAAATCAATAGGTTAAACTAGAGCCTAAACGTGAGGGTTAACGTCTAGGGTAAAGGGCAAGGGCTAAGGTTTTTGGGTAAGGGCCATGGCTAGGGGGGAAAGGCTGCCTAAAAAACACCTAGCCACTGCCCACCATGACCACAGGGGTCTTCAAGAGTCATGGTGCCACCCGTGGTTGGTGAGGCAGTGTGCTCCCAAGGCTGCGAAGAAAAGGGCATCATTCATGAGCCACTTCACGGATCGTGGTGAAGACCACGGACCGTGGGAAGGCTCGTGGATTTACCTTAGCCTCATGGGAGGCATGTCAAGTTGGGGAGGATACTGGTCAAGGAACCACGTGAACCACCACGGGCCGTGGTTCCCTCGACGATCCGTTAAGGTGGTCGTAGTCCCTGGGAAGGGGCTGCCTAGTCGAGGGTCATTTGGTAATTTCCAAATTAATTAGTTAAATTAATGGGGTCGATTAATATTGTTTTATTACACATATATAAATGATTTTAAGTCATTAAACACCTCATTTACTCCATTATTCCCAAAAACCCAGATCAAACCAAAAGTTCATCTCCCTCATAATATTTTTCTCTCTAGAATTTCCCAAAGAAGAAGAAGAAGAAGTGGATGCTAGGGCTTGAAGAACCAAGGTATTCCTTCTAAAATTTAGGGGAAAACTCCATTAAGGTATGGTAGTTTTCATCTATGGGTATCTTTCACCCATAGAGTCCCTTCAAAACTTGATTTCAAAGTTTTCAAATTTCCCCAAAAGTTAGGATTTTCAACCTAAGTCATGGGTTCTCTTTTGAAACGTTTTCAAAGGTTGATTTATGATATATTATGATTGAATTGATGATTAATTGTTGATTTATGATGAAATCCACCCAAGAACCCATAAATTTTCCTAAATTACTAAATTATGACTTCATGATGTGGGTTGATTGATTATGGAGGCATGTGAATAGAATATGTCTATATTGATTGAGCTTATTGAATTATGTCATTATTCATGCCTAAATTTTAGTAATTCTTGGTGTGTTGGTAAATTATGATTCATGACCTTGAAGGGCAATTTATGAAGGTTAATGTATAATCATGATGCTTATATGTATGCTTTGTGATTTCAATGAAAGTAATGTGATCATGACTATAATGAAATTGTGTTATTATTGAAAGGTTATTCTCAATTATACACTAGTGAATGATGATGGTATATTGTGAAAGGTTTCTTCCATGTAATGATACATCTTGAATTGGTAGGCTTAGGGCATCCTCTTCTTGTGTAAATAAAAGTGATCTTGATTGATGTACCTTGAATTGGTAGGCTTAGGGCATCCTCTTCTTGTGTAACTAATGTATCTTGACTTAATAAACATTGAACCGGTAGACCTAATATTGGTAGCCCTTTTATGTAATGAATAATGAACCTTGAATCGGTAGACCTAATGGTGGTAGCCCTTTCATAAATGATTAATAAAGTATTCTAAGGCTATGTCTTGAACCGGTAGACCTAATGTTGTAGCCCTTCATGATGAGTCTATGAACTACTAATGTAATGATGAACCTTGATTTGGTAGACCTAATGGTGGTGGCCCTTTCATGTGTGTAATGTAATTTGGGTCGGTAGACCTAATGGTGGTAGCCCTCTCAAGTATAATAATGTTAATGAGAATGAACTACTCTATGGGAATGTAAGTTTAGCACCGAGTGGATATGGTAAGGTGGAAGCTCTTTCTATGTTAGGCCAGGTTTCAATGAACATCTTTCTTATCCCATAACTATGTGCCCACATAGGTTATTAGCTAGTGGATCCACCTAAGATAAATGTTACCGGTTCTACCTTAGGCAAGTAGACCAACTCTTTTCGGTGTGGGACATGACACTGGATTTCATGGTTTGCTTTCATGGTCTATGTCGGTTAGGGCTTATTCCTATCATGTGAGTTATGTGCTATGGTCACTCAAGAGGCTCTATGAAGTGTGGGTGGTAGTATGGGATGCCATTCATGCATTGCACGAGTAGGCTTTGAGAGGGCTATGGTGTGTTTCTCTAATGTCTTAATGTCTAATGAAATGAATGTGCTCATAATGATGCTAATGAGAATGTTGATTTAAAGGTTAAATGTAATGACGAATGCTTAACTTGGATTTTTATTATGATTTGCTTTCCTTGTCATGATTTATTGAATATGAATGTTCCTTGTCTATGGTGGCCTCAAAAGGTTACTTAGTGTGAGTGCTATTATGGGATGTCATTTATATATTGCACAAGTATAAGTTAGGGTTGTCTTAGATGATGGTTTTAATGTGTTATAATGATTTACATGTTGAATATGCTTGTGACTTCTGTTTTTACACTAAAACTACATGATGATTCTCAAACTTGTCAAATGCATAGTTTTCAACAAAAATGTGTTTTTTTAAGCATGGTTTTTGCATGGCTATCATAGTTAGTGCATTCTTGTACTAACCCATATTTTCCTCTATTTTGCACATGAATGTAGGTTCCAGTTCTTAAGGTGATCTTCCTTCTTGACTAAGCTTGGATTGACTATTCTCCAAAGCTAGTGGTGAGTCCTCAAGATTCGAGGACATATGAGTCTTTAGTAGTTTTCTTTATTGTCACTTTACGTTTCGGATTATGTTGAAGGGTTGTGACCCTATTATTGATTCAAAGTTGTATTAGATGGTCATGTGAGACAAAGTTAGACTTCCGTTATTTTAAATAAAGTTTTGGATTGTATGGTTTGAAAGTTTTAAATTTTGTACCATTTTCTTATGTCTTATGTTATGAATGCTATGAAGCTTGTAAGTGGCTCTTTGGAGTCTTGTACGCCATGTCACGTTCAGGGTGTAGGCTCGGATAGTGAAAAACATGGTAACAGTGCACAAGATGTTGGGATAGTTTTTAGGGTGATGTCTCACAAGCCACGTCTCGTAGAGCGTAGAGTTTTGTTCATGAGTGTGAAGCGCGCCACATTTATGAATGAGAGGCTATAAGATGTTAGGAAACTACACTTATTTCATTACTCTTGAGTCATGCCATAGAGTTTAACTCTACAAGTCCATCTCCTAATCCATCTTTTGTGTCTTCAGGAAATGAATACATGAAAGGCTAACGCAAAGAGAATGGAGGACAACAATGTCAATGAAAGAGTTCCTCAAGGTAATCAAGGTCCTTAAGAGAATCAAGCTCCTCAAGGGAATCAAGTTCCAATTAACCCTCCGGTTATGTCGGATGAAGAAGTTAGGTCGGCTCTTCTAATGATGGCTCAAGCCGTAACTACTCAAACCCAAGATATGACGGCCCAAGCCAATAGGGGTGTTGAGACTCATGTAAACCTTAATGTGAGCACTACGGCTTCTAGGTTGAGGGATTTTGTTAGGATGAACCCTCCGGTGTTCCTTGGTTCCAAGGTGGGAGAGGATCCCCAAGAGTTTGTGGATGAGGTGTATAAGGTAGTTGATTCTATGGGGGTGACTTTGGTAGAAAAAATAGAACTAGTCTCTTATCAATTGAAGGATGTTGCCCAAGTTTGGTTTACTCAATGGAAGAATAATAGGCCGGTAGGAGCGGGTCCTATTGATTGGGAGGTGTTTAAGAGAGCATTCCTTGATAGGTTCTTTCCCCGTGAGAAGAGAAAAGATAAGGTGTAGGAATTTATCAACCTTAGGTAAGGTAACATGAATGTTCAAGAGTGTTCTTTGAAATTTACCCTATTGTCTAAGTATACACCATCTTTGGTGTCGAATATGAGGGATGATATGAGTAGATATGTGATGGGTGTATCCGACCTAGTTGAGGAAGAATGCCGTACGGCAATGATCCATGATGACATGAATATCTCTAGGCTTATGGTGTATTCTTAACAAATTGAGGAGTCCAAACTTAAGAAAAATAATAGGGAGATGAAGAGAGCTAGGTCTGATGAGCAAGGTTAACCAAGGTTCAAAAAGAGGTCTTCCAACCAAGATTCTTCAAGAACTCCTAGGGCTAACCAAGAGAAAGGTAGTGTACCTCCATTTCCTAAACCTACTTGCACTAATTGAGGAAAGAAGCATCATGGGAAGTGCCTAACCGGTACAAATGGGTGTTATGGTTGTGGAAAGAATGATCATCAAGTGAAAGACTGCCTTACTCTTATGGCAAAGGGGAGAGAGGCCAAGCAAGCTTCTCTTAGTGTCCTGGTTCCTAATGCTACAAAGAGTAGTCGTTTCTATGTACTTTGGGCTAGAGAGGACAAAGGAGCACTTTGGGCTAGAGAGGACAAATTAGCACTTCGGGCTAGAGAGGACAAAGGAGCACTTCGGCCTAGAGAGGACAAAGGAGCCCTTCCGGATGAAGGCACCGGTAAGTTGATAATTTCTATAGATGTGAATCTTTAATTAAAGTCCCTATGCTATTTGTGAAATTTTCATGTTAGCCTTAGGATGGGCTTACTCCCAAGGGAGAGATGGTATGCTTAGAAGACAAGGTTGTAGAGAGTTCTGATATCGTTATCACTTTCTTCTATTCCTATTCAAGCTTGAGACAAAGAGTTCCTTGTAGCTTGTTTCATGTTTTGGAGTCATGTGTGATTTATGTGTTTCCATGATCTCTTTATGTTATGCATGTTCTTGATGAATTTATGTTTAATGAGAAAATGAGTTTTTATGATTTATGTGTTCCTGATGTTGATGTGCATTTAGTATGAGTTGTCTATATGTTTAGTAGTTCCTCCAATGAAACTGTGAAATGTTGAAGTTTTCATGCATGATGGGTTGTTAGATATAGTTTCTACTTCCTTGTGTTGCATTGAGTATATTGAGATGGAGTTGATGTTTTCTACTTTGAATGGTGCATTATTTTGATGTTGCATGCATGATGGGCTGCTAGTCTTTAGTCTATAATTTCGTAAGGTGTTTAAAGTGTTATTCGAGGACGAATGTTCCCAAGGGGGAGATAATGTAACACCTCAGAAATCAATAGGTTAAACTAGAGCCTAAACGTGAGGGTTAACGTCTAGGGTTAAGGGCAAGGGCTAAGGTTTTTGGGTAAGGGCCATGGCTAGAGGACCAAGGCTGCCTAAAAAGCACCTAGCCACTGACCACCATGACCACGAGGTTCTTCACGACCCGTGGTGGCCACCACGAGTCGTGGTGCCACCCGTGGTTGGTGAGGAAGTGTGCTCCCAAGGCTGCCAAGAAAAGGGCTCCCCTTCACGAGCCACTTAACGGATCGTGGTGAAGACCACGGACCGTGGGAAGGCTCGTGGGGTTTCCTTAGCCTCATGGGAGGCATGTCAAGTTGGGGAGGCTACTGGTCAGGGACCATGGGCCGTGCTTCCCTTGACGATCCGTTAAGATGGTCGTAGTCCCTGGGAAGGGGCTGCCTAGTCGAGGGTCATTTGGTAATTTCCAAATTAATTAGTTAATTAATTACGTCGATTTATATTGTTTTATTTCACATATATAAATGATTTTAAGTCATTAAACACCTCATTTACTCCATTATTCCCAAAAACCCAAATCAAACCAAAAGTTCATCTCCCTCACAATATTTCTCTCTCTAGAAGTTCCCAAAGAAGAAGAAGTGGAGGCTAGGGCTTCAAGAACTAAGGTCTTCCTTCTCAAATTTAGGGGAAAACTCCATTAAGGTATGGTAGTTTTCATCTATGGATATCTTTCACCCATAGAGTCTGTTCAAAACTTTATTTCAAAGTTTCCAATTTCCTCAAAAGTTAGGGTTTTCAATCTAAGTCATGGGTTCTCTTTCAAAACGTTTTTAAAGGTTGATTTATGATAGATTATGATTGAATTGATGATTAATTGTTGATTTATGATGAAATCCCCCCAAGAACCCATGAATTTTCCTAAATTACTAAATTATGACTTCATGATGTGGGTTGATTGATTATGGAAGCATGTGAATAGAATATGACTATATTGATTGAGCTTATTGAATTATGTCATTATTCATGCCTAAATTGTAGTAATTCTTGGTGTGTTGGTAAATTATGATTCATGGCCTTGAAGGGCAATTTATGAAGGTTAATGTATAATCATGATGCTTATGTGTATGCTTTGTGATTTCAATGAAAGTAATGTGATCATGACTATAATGAAATTGTGTTATTATTGAAAGGTTATTCTCAATTATACACTAGTGAATGATGATGGTATATTGTGAAAGGTTTCTTCCATGTAATGATACATCTTGAATTGGTAGGCTTAGGGCATCCTCTTCTTGTGTAAATAAAAGTGATCTTGATTGATGTACCTTGAATTGGTAGGCTTAGGGCATCCTCTTCTTGTGTAACTAATGTATCTTGACTTAATAAACATTGAATCGGTAGACCTAATATTGGTAGCCCTTTCATGTAATGAATAATGAACCTTGAATCGGTAGACCTAATGGTGGTAGCCCTTTCATAAATGATTAATAAAGTACTCTAAGGCTATGTCTTGAACCGGTATACCTTATGGTGGTATCCCTTCAGTCTATGAACTACTAATGTAATGATGAGCCTTGATTCGGTAGACCTAATGGTGGTGTCCCTTTCTTGAAGATTCAATGAGCTATCGTAATGATGTACCTTGAATCGGTAGACCTAATGGTGGTAGCCCTCTTAAGTATAATAATGTTAATGAGAATGAACTACTTTATGGGAATGTAAGCTTAGCACCGAGTGGATATGGTAAGGTGGAAGCTCTCCCTATGTTAGGCCGGGTTTCAATGAACATCTTCCTTATCCCATAACTATGTTCCCACATAGGTTATTAACTAGTGGATCCACCTAAGCTAAATGTTACCGGTTCTACCTTAGGCAAGTAGACCAACTCTTTTCGGTGTGGGATATGACACCGTATTACATGGTTTTCTCTCATGGTCTATGTCGGTTATAAGGGCTTATTCCCATCATGTGAGTTACATGCTATGGTTACTCAAGAGGTTCTATGAAGTGTGGGTGGTAGTATGGGATGCCATTCATGCATTGCACGAGTAGGCTTTGATAGGGTTATGATGTGTTTCTCTAATGTCTTAATGTCTAATGAAATGAATGTGCTCATAATGATGCTAATGAGAATGTTGATTTAAAGGTTAAATGTAATGACAAATTCTTAACTTGGATTATTATTATGAGTTGCTTCCCTTGTCATGACTTATTGAATGTGAATGTTCCTTGTCTATGGTGGCCTCAAAGAGTTACTTAGTGTAAGTGCTATTATGGGATGTCATTTTTACATTGCACAAGTATAACTTAGGGTTGTCTTAGATGATGGTTCTAATGTGTTATAATGATTTACATGTTGAATATGCTTGTGACTTGTGTTTTACACTAAAAGTACATGATGATTCTCAAACTTGTCAAATGCATAGTTTTCAACAAAAATGTCCTTTTTAAGCATGGTTTTTGCATGTCTATCATACTTAGTACATTCTTGTACTAACCCATATTTTCCTCTATTTTTCACATGAATGTAGGTTCCGGTTCTTAAGGTGATATTCCTTCTTGACTAAGCTTGGATTGACTATTCTCCAATGCTAGTGGTAAGTCCTCAAGATTCGAGGAAATATGACTCTTTAGTAGTTTTCTTTATTGTCACTTTACGTTTCGGATTATGTTGAAGGGCTGTGACCCTATTATTGATCCAAAGTTGTATTCGATGGTCATGTGAGAGAAAGTTAGACTTATGTTGTTTTAAATAAAATTTTGGATTGTATGGTTTAAAAGTTTTAAATTCCGTACCATTTTCTTTTATCTTATGTTATGAATGTTATGAGGCTCTTCGGAGTCTTGTACGCCGTGTCATGTCCGGGGCGTAGGATCGGGTCGTGAAAATTACTTGCATACATTACACAAAATATGAAATCAAACCATCACCTACCTCGAAACCAAGCTTGAATCCCCTAAGGCACTTGAATCTTCCCTTTCCGGATTCTTTCCGCTTGCTCATAGTCTAAAAACAATAATTAATGCAAGGATGAATAAACGAGGCCTAATTACCCGGATTACAATCGAAATTATCAACCCTAGGCCAAACCCAAGATCCCAATACCCAACTTAGGGCTTTTTCCACCATTTGTTTAAGGTCAAAACCCTCCCCATTGTTAATCACCCATAAATCTAAGTTCTACGGATCAAAAATGGATTAGGGAGTAAAATCCTTACCTTTAGCACCAAAAGTTGTGAAAAACTGTCAAGAAATCGCATGGGGTCGTCTCTTAGCTCTCAAGAACGAAACTTGCAGAAAAATAATATTTTTAGGGTTTAATCCTGACTTAATTCGCGCTTGAGCCGCTACGGCGGATCCCATCCTGCCACAGCGGCCCTGCCACAACGGCTTACACGCAGATAGAGAGTCAGAATTTGAGTTTCAAACCCCCATTTCACAACACACCTTCAGCTCATGACATTCAAAAACTACATGTTCACGCTAAGGTTAGTTTCGGGAGTTCTACTCGCCCAAATTCAATTCCGTAAATTCGTACGGGTTTCTTAACGTCTTAGATATCTACTCATGTGACCAAATTCATAATTAGATCCCCTACACATTATCATATTTCCCTAGACCTCACTGACTCAGATTTCATCCAAATCTGGACTAGGCTAGGAATTTTTAGGTTACTACTCAAAAGTTTTCTGGCTTCAATTCTTTCCCCATTGGCTTTTCCATAACGATGGGAACAGGTCGTTACATCCAGTCTATTCATATTCCTCTATAGGTCATCCGGCAACATCCTTGAAGCCATGTCAAAAGTTTATTAATTCTTGTCTTATTTTGCCGGTTCACTTTGCACATCAAGGTACGATAAGATTTTAAAGGTCCTTATGTCGTTACAATGACATACAAAATTTGAATCTTGTCTTCAAAAGATGGTAGTATAGATCTTTAAGGGATTTTTTTATTGTATCTTCAATAATTCCAGTAGAGAAAACTTGCATCAATACTCAATTAATGTGTCTTATTTAATTTGTACTAACAAATACTTATAACAACTAGTTTCAAGGCACGTGCATTGCACGTGTGTATCGTATACATTGTTGTAAAATAGAATTAATATTAAAAAATTAAAAAAAATTAGTAAATAATTATAATTTAAAGAACATAGGACAAGTGTTTTTAAATGATTAATGCAGATTGTCATAGAGTTACTTGTATTTTGAGATCAAAATAACCAGATATTATTCAAACATTTCAACATACATTCAAAGTTCAAATATGGGGAGAAAGTGACATTTCTTTAGTAGTATTATTATTTACTTCACTCAATTTTGTAAATAAATCTAACGAACAATTTTAAAAAAAAATATCAATACAAAAAATGTCACCAATAGTCTTTCCTCTTGAGGTTATGAACATAAATGATGGACACCATTTAAGTGTAATTATTCTCTTAAATATTCATACTTGTAATTTAGTATGTGCATGAAACTACTAAGGATTATCATAAATATTTCAATATTTTATCTTTATGCGTAATCTGTCTTTTTACCAATTAATATTTGAATAAGACTATCATAGAGAGGTAATTCTATAAAAAAAAATGGTACTTTATTGTTATAACGAATGATGGTTAAATTGAGGTTTGAGTGTATGTGAAATATTTAGCTTGATCTATTCTTTGTTTTAGATATACATATATATTTCAGTAGCATAATTTTATTTTAATATATGAACAACATCACTTTTGGTGAAAAATATTTCATTTCTTTAAGTTTCTACCTTATCTTTGTATTGTAGTCTTCTATTTTTCCTGCCACATACATATCATATGGTTGTTGTCTAATGAAAGTGTCTAGTATCTTATAGAAGTTGTATCGTGATATAATATATTAAACTTTTTCAATAATAAAAATTAACAGATGAATAAAATTTAAATTATTGTTTATAGAATCTTTAATTTGATTTAAGATTATTTTATCATCAATCACTATTTTCTTATCCATTTTTATATAACTAAGATGGAGTGTATCTTGTGACATAAAATTTTCTCAAATTAAAATGCACAAAAACCAATAGGAAAAAAAATATATGGAATGATACATAGCCAATGAAGAAGGAAGACGAGAATATATGTTCATGTTATATTCACTATAGTGTTCCAATTGATTAAAATCTCTTCTCACCAACACTTTACTTTCTTCGTTCAATTTTACTTACATGTCTATAAAAAATAATTATTATCATGTCTATATTATCATATTATAAGTAAAAGTGAAAATCTATTTTTGAAATAGTGGATTTAACATCAAAACTAATGATTCAATGGACTACATTGATGCCCGTTATTTTAGCAAAATCAGAAAGAAACTTCTTCATTTGAGGGTAAAAAATAAAAAAATAAAAAATCAAAGAAGAAATATCTTACCCAGATCATGTGACTTTTTTTCATATTTATTTATTATTATTGTCTTTCCCACAACTTTTCTTCACTTTTAACTCATTAAAATCGTAAGAAAAAATATGAGTGTGAATTTATGAATGATTTGCTACAATTTGTTCACCAACTCTTTTTTGAATTTTGAACTTAATCAAATGCTGCAAATAACCCTGAGATTTTTTAAGAAGAAGAAGAGTAGGAAACTTTAAAAAATCGTAGAGGAAATCCTCTATTATAGCTAACAAATAGTAGTATGAATATGTGCTAATTGTTCCTTATCAGAAAAGTTACAACTTTTTGAAAAAGTCACTGCTCATTGGAAAAATCACAACCTTTTACAAAAGTCACAACTCATCGGCAAAGGCACAACCCTTCGGAAAAGTCACAACCCTTTGAAAAAAGCACAACCCTTCGGAAAAGTCACAACTCATCGAAAATGTCAAAACCCGTTAAAAAAGTCGCAATCCTTTGGACAAGTCACATCTCTTTGAGAAAATCAGAACCCTTCAATATGAAAGGGTATCTACTTTTAATATAATACAAATAATTAAATTAATAAATAAAATAAATTGAGTATTTTTAATTGAGGGTATTATAGTAATTCAACATTCAGTTTAGGAGTTCATGCTTTTAAAGTATTATAGATAGATAACTTTGCAGAAATATAAACAACAAAATTTAAATCATGTACTAAATAATAACAATTAATAACATAAGCATATATTAATGACTATAAAAAACATACCAGAATCTATAACAATAGAGTGAAATAGAAAGGAAAAAACTGAGCCCACTGAATGCACATTGTCCCCTTAAGAAAATTATTTTCCTATAGTATCCTAGGTTTAAAGGAATAGATCCCTTCAGGATAGAACAATTCTTTTCACCAATATATTGTTACAAAAATAATGGTGTCAGTGAGCCACTCAACATGAGCAAAGTACACGAATATTTTATTGTGTAGAAGAAAAAGAATTTCAGAATTTTCGTTGTTTTAAAATAAGAGGAAATCCCTATATTTATAGACAATGAAGGGTAGCGTGAACAAATGCTTATTATGCCTTATCGAAAAGGTCACAACTCTTTGGAAAAGTTACAACTCTTCGGAGAGGTCACAACCTTTCATAAAAATCACAACTTTTCATAAAAGTCGCAACTCTTCATAAAAGTCGCAACTTTTCATAAAAGTCACAACTTTTTATGAATGACGCAACTCTTCATATTTCATTCATACCTTTTAAAAACGAACAACGTGTACTTCATATATCAATTCAAAGCTCTAATAAATGAAATTGACATTCAACCTATATTGTACCATCCCTAGACAAAAAAATGATTAACTGAAATCACCTAAGGTAAAGTAAGATTATCGAGAAACGGTAGACTAATGCATGCAACAATGCAAGTATATATACATACGATTAAGTTTGGCCCGGTTTTCCTATCTGGCGATTAGTTGCTTAAGTAAGTTCAAAAGGGGACTGATATTTAGACATATGGAAGATTTGGTGGAGGCTTAATTTGTAAGATGGTGCGGTTGTGGTTTCTGAGAGGGGAAGACTAGTTTCGAAAATAAATAATTTAAAAGAGAATTCTCGTTTGTGGCGCCGCCACGTATGCGTGCCTAGGGTTCTCTTTTATATATATATAGATAATATTATTAAAATAACTTTAAATTATTTATTTAAAGTGACAATTTAAAAAAAAAAAACTAAAATAGAAAAATTATTAATTTGGGTGAAAGTAGTAACTTGTCAATAAAATAGTTTTAAGTGTTATATTACAGAAAATAATTACAAATAATAAATACTTAATTAATGATATAATAGAAATAATATTAAAATAATCAAAAAGTGAAATAAAGAGGTGAATAATAGTTCTCCAATATAAATGGAGGATAGAGAGTAATATCAGGGCGGGGGCAGGGGGTGGGGGTGGGGGGGTGGGGTTGGAGAAGATATTCTCTATTTTACTCTGCAAATACAGAGAATGGAGGACAAAATAGAGGGATTGGAGACGGTCTATGCATCTCCAAG
>JAJONZ010025158.1:0-10940 GCA_029582445.1 Solanum paucissectum | reverse complement strand
CAGTCTAGTGGTCTTGGTTTCGCGACCTCCCTCTCGGGCAAGCCGAAAACACATGGGTGGCTTTGTATTTGCAACTACAAACCCATTAACTTAAACCATAACCACTAGCTGAAATAACCATTAAAATACATCTAACCTACCAGCAAGCAAGACCCAACAATAATATCAACACATATTTGCTAAATCACACCCCAAGAATGGGTGTTTTTAGCCACACATCAAGAAATAACAAAATACACCTAAAATGATAGTGAAATCAAATGGGTATACGAAATTAAACCTTGATTTAAGCAAAGGAAGATGAATAGAGAAGATTCATTTCCAACTTGGGGAAGATGAACTCCTTTCTTCAAGTTTTCCAAGACCCTCTCCAAACTTGAGAGTAAAAAGTACTAAAATTTATATTGTCTAAAATTTACACTAAAGTCTCTTTCTAAAATCTGATACTAAGCTATAACTCTCAATGAGTATTTATAGTTTTCAAAAATATGTATTGTGGCGGATCACTCGGCGATATTAGTCGGAATCGCCGATCAACTCGGTGATTTGCCCTTTGGTGTAGTTCATCACCGTCTTGCACCGTCCTTCGGCATCATTGTTCTCTGTGTCATTGGGCGACATAGTACTGCTTCGTGGAATTATTCAGCGACATGCCGACTGCTCCTTTAATCGCCTTTTGATCCACTTCCTTCAGGGCTTCGCGTACTGGAACAAAGGGCGGAGTAGTACATCCCTTTGGCGATTCTCAGGCCTTCATTTTCTCATTCTTTTCAGCCCTTTCGTTCTTTTTTGCGAAGTAGTGTCAATGCATTCCTTCAAACTTCAAATACCTAAAACTGAAAGGTTTTCATCAGATATTGAGATAAAATAAGCATTTAAGGACACAATTTCTGTTAAAATAAATCCCTAAATGAGTCCAAACTGTAGACTGATCAGTATGTCCTTCTACCAACTTATATATGGGAAGTCTTGTTATTTGCCGATAGAGTTAGAGCATAAGGCTATGTGGGCGCTAAAGAAGCTAAATTTGGATTAGTGTGCCTCATCAAATCAGAGAATGAGTGACTTGAATGTGCTTGATGAGTTTCTCCTAAAAGCTTATGAAATTTCAGCCTTGTACAAGGAGAAGATGAAGAAGTATCATGATCAAAGGATTGAAAAGGGAGAATTTGGTGTGGGTGATCTTGTGCTTCTATTCAACTCTAGGTTGCGTTTGTTTCTGGGCAAGCTCAAGTCCAAGTGGGCCGGGCTATTCTTAATCACACAAATGCTCCCACATGGAGCGGTGGATCTTGAGAACAGTGAGGGAACAAGGTTTAAGGTAAATGGGCAACGGATCAAGATCTATCTGTGAAACGCAAAAAGTGTGCAAAAAGTTATTGAGGCCTACTATCTTGATGAAGTCTGAGTAATCAAGATACCTGCGTCGTGCCGCGACGTTAAATCAAGCGCTGCTTGGGAGGCAACCCAAGATGTACAATCTAGCCAACCATAGGTTCTTCTTTTCGGTTTAGTAGTTTTCTTTGTTTATTTGCTTTTCTGTATTCCTTTAGATAGGTGCTTTATTTTTGTTTTAATGTTGGCTAGATATAGAATAGGGTCCGTGTCTAAAAAGTGTCTAGAAAATGTAAAAATAAAGGCCTAATGGTTGCTACATGTGCAGGGGCGAAAAGCAAAAATCTGCAGAAAAGGTTTGTGCAGAGGTCTACGGACCCCATCGACGGTCTGTGGTTCATTCCGCGGACCGTCAAATGGTGTCCGTAGATCCCAGGTAAGACTTCTAAATTTTCCTAAGTGTAAAAGTGACCTACGGACCCCATTTATGGACTGTAGGTCGACCCATAAACCGTAGATGGGGTCTCGTGGGTCTAAACCCTAGTTTTGTCTGACCCGACCCGGACCTCTTTTAAATAAAACCCCCCCTTTTAAAATCATTCCCCACTTCCCATATTTTCCTCCTAACCATTTCTAAACCCCTCAAAATCCTAAAAGCCCTCCATATTACCACCATTCCCCCATTAATCTCTCCACATTCATCCTCCCATATTCCCAATTAACTCTCCTCTCCCAAATTGCTTCATTCCAAATTCCCAGAGGTTCCGATATTTGGGTTCGGTGCGAAAGGCGAGTTAGAAGTTGATGGAAATCTAGAGTCATCACAAAATCACCCATTTCCTTTCCTTGTAAGGTAATCGACTTTCCCTTCACTTTGAATTCCGGTTCATTGTTGTTACAGAAAGCCAGGAAGTGGCTCTTGACCTTGGGTAGTTGTTGTATGAAATTGCATGCTAAACTAAAATTAGAAACACCCTTGGGACAATAAATTGTGATTGTTTTGACTTTTTAATATGTAAAAATAGTGTAATAAGAGTTTAAATGCAAGTTTCGACTTAGGGTTCCTAGAATCGTATGCAATACCTATTGAAAATTGAGTAATTGGAACCCTTGGGATGACAAACTAGCATAAAATTATGTTGAAATGCATGATTAGGCTAAGGTCCATGGTTTGAATTGATAAAATTTGGTTTCAAAGTGAAGAGTGTCTGATACCTGGCACAGACTGGATCCACGAGACCCCATCTACGGACCGTAGATCAGGTTCGTGGTCTGTGGCACAAAGTAATTTCACTAAGTGTGGAACCACGGAGGTGGACTACAGTCCGTAGGTCAATCTACGGACCGTTCTGCACATCCATGGTTCCAATCAGAGCCCAACTCGTTAGGACTTCTGATCTACGGAGGGGATCCACGGACCGTAGGTTAACCTCAGACCGTAGAAACCCACCGTAGGTGGCCACTGAAGCTACTATCTGTAATTTTTTATTCTTTTTATTTTGTTCATTATTTGTTCTAAAATAAATTTCGGGTGTGTCTTTAGTTCATATTAGTACTAATTCTTCGCCCACAGGTACAATGGCCCTGAAGAAAGCTATAGCCGTCAAGGGTAGATCAAAATCAACGGCTCTTACCCGTCGGCAAATCGATGAGGATATTGATGCTGTGCAAGACCCTAAATATATCCCCCCCACTGGAAGGACATCACCCATATCACCCCGGGCTACTCAGAATCAAGCCAAGAATATGGTCCCCAACGTAGTCACTGCCTCCCAGTCTGATGAGGAGGATACACTGATCGGGTCACCGACTGGGTTTGCTTCCAGTTCTGAGTCCGCCTCTGCTGCAAGGTCTGCTTCTGGGTCCACCACAGGCTCGAGTTCACATGGCCAGGCTGCTTCGTCTGATGAGGCTACTAGTTTGGGGAAGGTTCAAGTGCCACAAAACAACGACCCTACTCCGATTGCTAAGGAGCCCAATAGATGGTGCGTGGAGGGCCAATGGAAAATCTATAGGGATGCCAAGATGTTGAATGAAAAAGAGAAGATGGCCCGACTAATAACAGAGGAGCGTAGAGTTCTCACGGGGAGCCTACACACTGTACCCGACATCCACCGGCTCTTTCAACATCATAAGTGTGAGTGGATGGGAAAGTAACTAGAAATATATAGCGAGGAGATTGTGAGGGAGTTCTATTCTTCCTACGCAGCCACTCTTCGAGGCTCTATTCACAGAAATGCTAATCCCAGACCCCAGACACCACTCACGGCTACACTAGTGCGTGGGTTTTCTGTGGACATCTCTGAGAACACCATCTGTTGGTTCCTCTATGGACCTAGCCCTTGCCACACTTGGGCACTCAATACGGCTAAATTTGACTATAGATGGGAAATCGTGCGAGGCGGGGAGTTCCAGCGGAGTGTCGAGAAAAAAGAGATTGTATTACACTAGCTGGCTCATTATATTGCTACTGACAGAGAGCGAGCCGAGTAGGTCACCACTCCAAGCTTAAGCATCAAGAAGGCCAATCTCACATTTGTGGCTATGTTTTTCTGGTTGTTGGTACAAAATCAGGTTTCTCCCACGAAGGTTGATAATGCACTCACTTGGGACCACACGGTTATGGTAGCAATATTAGTTGTGGGGTTCGAGATTGATTTTACCGGCATGATCATTGCGGAGATTCATGAGAGGGCTTTCAAGGCCTCCATCACTTACCATTTTCCTTGCCTCATTTTTTAGTTATGCAGGGACTCTCGACTGCCAATCTGGCATTGTGACAAGTTGATCCAGGCAACGGGGACCCTGGATATAGGCCTGATTCGGGATGAGGTGAATGAGGCGGCACCACGCTGAGAGCCGTAGGTCGATGTACCCCTTTGGGAGAAGATTTAGTAGATGATATAGAGCATATGCAGGGTGATGACCCTGCCCCTCCAGCCTACACTGATGATGCCCCGGCCTCTCCATCTCAGGCTACTAGTCGAGGTCCTAGCTCATCCAGAGTCACCCCGCCTTCAGGAGCTGTTGTGGTGCCTTTGGCTCTTGTTCAGAAATTGGAGGCTTAGATTGCCACACTGCTTCATCATGTGAAGCCATGGATGCAGAAGTTTATTGCAGAGTTCGAGGTTAGAATGGAGCAGATGATGGAGACCATGATGGACCAGAAGGTCAAGGCCATTCATAAGCACCTGGATGCCTTTGAATTGAGAGTCCTCGCACGAACAGCCCCCATCACAAATCTCTCCTCTATCTGGACCCAGTTGGACAGTCTCCGGGCCAACTTTGATGCCATCATAGCCCCTCCCACAGATGATCCAAAATCTGCACCTACTGCATTGGTTGATGACACTGTGCTTGATGCCTTATTTAGCGATGACATAGCACAGCCCGAGCCCACCCGTGCTCGAGGGAAAAAGCACCACTCTAGTCACATTTCTTACACCACTGAGGATGCTCGAACTAGGAAGCAGGAACGCCAGCAAAATGAGCAGGCTAGGAGAGCCTACATTGTACATGAGGAGTTGCGCCAGCAAAGGGCTCGTGAGAGTATTATTAGAGCCTCAAGTTCTAGGCCCACCACTGAGGCCATGACTATCGTGGGAGATGATGTTAGCACCACTGATGGTGCAGTTAAAGTGACTGATAGCAATATTGATGGTGCTGTGATAGATGATCTGGGCACTACTGAGGGTGACCCAAGTGTTGTTCCAGCGGGCTCCGGGAAACCGAACCCACCCGCTTGTTGAGGTCTTCGGCACATTTGTGCCACAGGTTTGTTTCACCTTCACCCTACTCTTTATTGCTTATTTTTGTGCATTGGGGACAATTGCACTCTATTTTGTTGGGGGTAGGGTAAATAGATTATGAGTGATAAGGTGAAGTCTGAGTAACCCAACTCATAATCCTCTCTTGGGGTTTTCTTGCCTGTGGTCTTTTTCCTAAAGAGACTATTTAATTTATGTTGAACCAACATGTGTTAGGATTGTATGTGTAGAAGCATGAGAAAGAATGAAGCATTATGGAATAATTAAGAAAGAAAAATGATACCCGTCCAAAATTTGTGACATGTGCTAAAATCTATAGGCTAGAATAAGTTGATTGTGTTGGCTCTGAGTATGACATGATAAAGAACCAACTTGATCTCATGACTTAAGCTAAAAACTTGAACTGGGTAATCTGATAATAAAACTATGTGCCAAGAGTGTGTGAGAATGGTTGATTGTTCAGACAGTTTTGTGCCAATCTAGAACTTTCCCCGTTGGTCCTACTAAGATAATCTAGGCTAGAAGTTAGGAAGTGATCATAGGTCATTGTTCAAATTATCCACTTAAGCCTAAAATGATCTAACCAAATGATAGCATTATTCCTTTTTGATCCAAATATTTGAGCCTAAAATTGAACAATTCTTTTGATTCACCTAACTCACCTTCCCTTAAAAACATTGTCTTGGGCCCGGTCCCTCCTTGGACATGTGCACCTTGAATTAGGCCAAAAGCCTAAGTTGACGGTGGCTAAGCCCAAA
Organism: Solanum paucissectum; assembly: GCA_029582445.1. Classification (NCBI taxonomy): domain Eukaryota; kingdom Viridiplantae; phylum Streptophyta; class Magnoliopsida; order Solanales; family Solanaceae; genus Solanum; species Solanum paucissectum. The sequence continues at coordinate 5,080 of JAJONZ010025158.1, read as the reverse complement.
ATTTACCTTGATCTTGGCCCAGGTCCTACATCGGACATTGTGCACCTCAACTAATGCAAAATGCATAAGTTGAGAGTGGCTATGAAAAAAGAAACCAAATGGAAAAAAGGGTATGAAAAGAGTTTAGTGTTGAAAAGAGAAAAGGTATGAAAGAGGATGTGACTTTGTGCAAAATAAGCAAAAGAAAAGTGTTGAAAGAAATAAAAGAAAAAGAAAGAGAAAGAAAAAGAAGAAAGTGAAAATTAAGAGTAAAAAAGAAGAAGTCAAAAGTCACATCCATGTTGCAAAGAAAGAAGGGAAAGAAAGTTAGATGAAAAGTTGCCAAAAATAGGACAAGGAAGAGGTAAATAGTCAATGTAATGTCAAGGAGGGCAGAAAGTCACTAAAAAGTACCTAAATGTACTACACCTGACCCCGAGCCTACGTTACAAGCTAAGAAAAGTCCTACAATGATTCTAGCTACTAGTTTGGTGAGTCTAAGCAGTGAAAATAAGGACAAGCCTATGGTATTGAGCACTAACTGAACTTGAAATTACTTCTGAGTGTGAGTGTTAAATGAATCCTTGTACTCAAAATCATATTCATTGTGTGAAAAAGGGATTTTGTTTGAAATAAGGGCACTAGTTACATTGTTGGAAAGTTGGCACCTTAGTGATAGCAAAACAATGTATGTTGTGTGTTGATTGGTCGATCTTTGTCATATTTTGATCCACATAAGTTAGCTTTTTGAGTCTAAGAGAAAAGATTTGCACTCAAAAAGAGAGTCGAGATAGAGAGCCATGTGATTGCTTCATCTTGAATGCTTGCTTTTACACAAGTGTCGTTTAGAGTCTTAGTGTGAGGACAAACAATGAATTTAAGTTGAGGGTGTTGATATACTGTGATTTTACGGTATTTTAAATACATTTCACTTAAGAGTTGTGTGTGTCTAGGACCATTTTTTATTGGTATTAATGTATTTTTATCATGTTTACAGGAAATAAATTTGGACGTGGAAATTGAGAGACACAACTGAAGAGTGTACAGAAAAGGGCATCTACGGACGTGAACTACGGACCATAGGTCCAGTCACGCCCCGTAGATGGTATACATAGATTGGCAGGCATGGCTGAAGGAAAATAAAGGAATTCTTGACCAAGTGTGGAACCACGGTTGCAAACGACGAACCGTAGGTTGACCTACGGGCCGTCCTGCAAGTCCGTCAAAAGATTTAGAGAGGGGGTTCCAGTACCTGATTTTGAAGATTCTAAGTATGGAACTACGGAGGAGGATCCACGGACCGTGGATTGAACCACGGTCTGTATTGTTGATCAGTTGATTTCCACAGAGATGAAGATTTTTGAAGTTGGAAAATTTGCCTTAAGTCCTGAACCACGGAAGTGACCTACGGATCGTAGGTCAATCCACGATCCGTAGGTCAATGTCGTAGATCGAAACTGCGTCCTGAAACATTATTTCCTTATTTTGTTTCCTTTTTAGTTGGGACTTTTTTTTCTATATATAGGGAATGTAAACCTCGTTTTTACGGGTTAGACTTTATTACTTTTGTTCTAGTTTTTGGCTTTGGAGATTAACTTGCAATTTTAGCTATTCTTGATTTCTTAAGTTCGTTTTGAAGATTTTGAATTTGAAATTCAAGTTGAGATTCTGGGTTTATTCTTCTCATTACGTAAGTTCATGATTCCTTCATCTAAAAATATGAATTGTGTTCTTGCTACTATGGGTAACTAAATCCACAACTAGGGTTGTGGGATCCATGAGCGATTAACAAAGTATGAATAGTAACTAAGTAATTATTGAATAGTGTTATTGCATGCATTGATAATTCTTTCATTTATAAGTCTTTTTAGGGATTGCAAACGTTAGAACTCGCCTTGTTGCTACTTGCCGGACCAAGGAGGTAGTTAATAAGAAAAGAATTATCAACATAGATTTAGTGTGATACTATCTAATAGTCTAATGTGGATTGGTGCTAGGGTGAAAACTAATTCATACATCAATGTGATGTCTAATATGAGGTAAAGGTAAGGGTTAGTAAATTATACACACGTAGCAGGACCAAGGTGCGGGGTGAAATTCTCTAGTTGCCGGACCAAGGAATTAGAGATACCTAACTTATCACTTTGCATGTAATACACTAGGAAAGGATTACTATTACTAGGATTACCACGTTTTGAGCTTATGGGGAATATGTACACCCTAGTTTCTCTCTCATCTTGATAACAACTAAAGTTTGAATCTTGCTCACTGATTGTTCACATAATTTCTAGAAATTGTTTCACAAATCCCCCCCCCCTTTAATTACTTGTTTCGGAAGTACGTTGACTAAAAGAATATAATTGTAAGTTAAGTTTAAGTCTAAACCATATTCCTCGTGGGATCGACCCCAACCTCCAAGTTGGGTTCTTTACTTGATAACGATCACTTATACTTCTTTAGGGAGGTGTAATTTGAGCGTATCAGATGTACATAAGAAATACATGGTATTCCTTCTCCTTGGACTAGGAAGAAATCTCTATAAATAGGGATTCTTCTAACCCTTTAAAGAAGATAACTTTTTATATAAAATACTTACCCACCCAAGTATTGAGAGAATTTGAAAGTGAACTTTGAATCACTGTAGAAGACCGCAGAATTGTGGTCCAGTTTGTGGACTAGCATGTGGATTCGCTTGAAGGTTCTAGTTTGTCGACTAGCTTGTGGATTCGCTTGAAGGTTGTAGCTTGCGACTAGCTTGTGGATTCGCTTGAAGGTATCTGCTCACACTTCAAGAGGTAATTCTTGAATTAAATTTCAGAAAGTGTATGTTCTCTAACATGATTGTACTTGTTATAGCATAAACTATGTGTTGTCTATTATTCATGTAAGTTGTATGATTCTGGTATGTTTCCGATGTGCATATGATGTTCCAATAATTGGCATCAAGAGCCATACTTCCATCTTTATAGATAACATAAAATATATGTATGTGCAATTGTATGTATGATTCGTGATTGCTAAATATATTTTCATAGCGAAAAGAATGAATCAGATGAAACTTGAAGGTTTTTGATTCATTGGCTAAAGTACATACACTCTTAAATTGTGAGATGATCAAGAGGGGAAAATGTGTTGGCGACAGTTTTTCACTTTCACGTGGGAATGGACAATAATATTAAAACACTTGTCCTAATAATTATTCGAAGTTCTTTATTTTTAAATTAATGGAACCTGATGAGTCCGAGATTTGGACTCATTTAGGGCTTTATTTATATAGATTTAGTGTCTTTAAATGCTTATTTTTTGCCAATAACTGATGTAAAACCCTTGATTTCCAGGTACATGGATTGAGGAACAAAGCATGTACACTAACTTGGAAAAAGGAACAAAGCAGCTGAAAGAATGAAGAAATTCAAGCATGGTAATCGCCAAGTCCATTTGGCAAATCGCCAAGTGGCCATCTGCCTCGCCTAAAGTTCCAGTGTGCCAAGCCGGAAAGGAAAGAACCAAGTTGGTGAGGGAAAGAAGCAGTTGGCAAATCGCCCAGTGGTTTCGTAATAAAAAGTTAGATCGCCCAAAGTTACAGACCATGAGGATGTTGAATGCCAAGGCAGAAGGGCGATGGAACTGACCAAAGGACGGCTCGCTGAGTGGTTCGGCGAGCCCCACTTACTTCGCCAAGTGGATCTTCGCAGTATATGTTGACGACTATAAATATATTTTTGAGCATTAAGTGATTGATCTTTTTTTCATCTTTTGACATCTTTGAGTGAGTTTTTACTTCTGAGACCAGTTTTCTCTAGTTTTCCCTAAGCTTTGGATATTTGAAGTTTTTCACTTTTGAGAAATTGAAAGTGGGTGTCACACCCCAACCCTAGGTGAGGCGGACAATTACCATATGAAGACATGCTTTACAAGTCACCTATGATGAGAAATTAAAGTACTACTACGCAGATATATTTACTAATGAGAAGCTTCATATACAACACATGTTGACTAGCTGAACCGATACATGTGACAAGTTAAACTATGAATTTAGATAATAGCTTTATAATATCTACAAAGCCTCTACTGGAATCCATGAGTGTACCACTATGAAGTACGCATAGGAAAGACTCGGCAAAGCCCCAAATCAACATAGAGCTCACCAACAACCTGAGTATCATGTGCTTCTATTGGGGAGATCTACTAGTAGAGTACATGTACCTGCAGCATGAAATGCAGCGTCCCCAATAAGGGACGTCACTACAAAAGAATGTACTGAATATGTAAGGCATAATACAACCATCTGTAAAATGAGAGCTCAAGTGAAACCAAATACCAATAGATAAGGATTAGAGACTACATTTGCTTATACTTGTGGAATCGTGTATGATACATTCTTTTCTTTACTTTTCTTTGCATTATAATATTTATAAGACATATGATACAAATGACCATCTGATCAGCGGTAGAAGAGGATGACCCATGCTAGGCATTTTAACCCCTGGGATGCTGTCCTCATAATTCCACAAATTGGGATCGGCCCATGCTAGGCTTTCGCCCCTGAGCTGCCACCCTCTTATACCAATTAGGATCGGCTCATGCTAGGCTTTCTTCCTTGAGCTGCCACCCTTTTATACCAATTGGGATCGACCCATGCTAGGCATTTTCCCCTGGGCTGCCACCCATAATTATACAGATTGCTTCACTTAGATTCTTTAATATTTGAGATTGTTGTTTTGATGTTCATAACTCTTTTGAGATTGTTCTTTTGATGATCATAACTCTTTTGAGATTATTGTTTTGGTGGTCAATATCATTGTTGAGATTTGGAACTATGGACCAGTAGTAGAAGACATATGAATATGGACTTACAATAATAACAATGACCTGGGAAGCAAATGTGACATGAACGTGTAACACTTAGGAGCTTATATGACTCAGTAAGCATTTTGACATCTCAAATTGAAGCAAATATCAAGTGAAGACATTTAACATTCAGCCAAGAGATTTGAACTCTATATATGATAGCCAAATACTCACTAACTAATATCAAATACAAGGTATACATGAACGTGGAACCAAGGGAGAACGTGGGCAGATTCAACTTTAGGACGGA
>JAJONZ010025155.1:0-12587 GCA_029582445.1 Solanum paucissectum | reverse complement strand
ACACCTTTCCTGCAAAACATGATAAAACACATAAAAACCAATATAAAATGGCTCTAGACACACACAACTTGTAAGTGAAATGTATTTGATATACCGTAAACTCACGGTATATCAGGCTCCTAATGCCAAAACTCAAGCTCGAGCCGACCCTGCTGAACCATTTGCTACTAGCACATGGTAGCCACGTACAATCAAAAAAACAAACAAATATGTCTCGGCTTAAAATTAAGCCATCGGCCGGCAAGGCCTCTGTAAACAGATATATAAAAGAAACAGCTACTAACAAGATTTCATATAAAGAAATATCCAACTAGCACAGAAGTACTGATTGGGCCGTCGAGGCCACCATGATCTCTATACCAAAACAGAAAGCATGTATATATCAAGACAATACATCAAACAACTAATAAGCTTCATCAAACCAACAAACTAGGACAGCATGGCCATAACGACTTTTACTCATAACCCCCTCGATACTACAACAAGGTAGGACCATAATCAACACACAAAAATAGAAGATACCATGATAATCCGATAAAAGATATGTATTTCCGTCGCAAATTGCTATTTACGGCTTATCAAAGCTAGAGTTGATGAAAAAATGGTCTTACCTTGATCTTAAGTTCGTAATACACCTCAAAATCTTAAAATATACCCAAACCCTTATTGTCCCAACACCAAAGTATGATATGCTACGAAATTGATAAAACAAATTATATCATGATGACAAGTTCAACGCATAGAACAACTTCCGTCAAGACTTAAGTCAAGAAAATCTATAATTTGGTTGATCCTAGAAGTGGGTTTTCTAAGTTTTCTGGTTCTTCACTAAGAAAAATGAAGAAAAGTCGAAGAAGATGATATATAAAATGTTCCACCGACCTAGGGCCCCACCTCACGTGCCTTCTTCCGCAGTCTCGCAAAAATGCAAATATCTCTCTGTTCTAAAGTCGTATGAACTAATGGTTTGATGCATTGGAAACTAGACTTGTAGACCTTTGATTTGATGGGCTCGTGGAGCCCATAAAATTTTATAGATTGGGAGAAAACCTCCAAGACATGTGACACATATTTCAGATAAATCCTTAAAAAGGAACTTACGATAACTTTCGCCAACTTTTATTTTTCCACTTACTTAACATCAAAACTTGACATACAACCCTTGAACACTTAAAATATGACATACCACATCATTCTTAATATATTACCTACCCTCTTTGTCTTTCCATGAAGATACGAGTTAATTTAGACGTTTCAAAAAGTCAGGGTGTTACATCCTTCCCCCCTTAGGAACAGTCGTCCTCGAATGAAAAATCTGAGTCACGCAGTTAAGTCCTTAAGAGTTGCCAAAATTTAGGCAGAGTATCCTTTGTAAATGTGACTATCCAGGAACGTAAAACATAGAAATTCTAACCTAGGCGTCTCACAGGATGACATAAATAGCTAAGCATTATAGCTCCGCAACAACAGTGTGAGCAAAAATACAACGACAACAACAATAATAATAAGCAACAATATAAAAAATCAGATAGGTATCTTACCTCACTGCACTAATATAAACTGATATTCCATCACCCTAGGGTATGAAACAAGTGATGATATTTGAACCTCATGTCATCCTCAGCTTCCCAGGTCACCTCTTCTCTATTCTTGTTTCTCCACAATACTTTAACCGAAGCCACCTCTTTGGTCCTTAATTTACGGACCTGTCGATCTAATATGGCAACTGGAATTTCCTCGTAGGACAACTCCTCTATGATCTGAACATCCTCAACTGGGACAACCCGAGAAGGGTCTCCTACGCACTTCTGTATCATCAATACATGGAAAACTGGATGAACAGATTCTAGTCCCAAAGGAAATTTTAGCTCATAAGCCACTCGTCCTACCCTCTGAAGGATCTGGTATAGCCCAATGAATCTTGGACTAAGCTTGCCTTTTTTGCCAAATCCCATAACACCCTTCATAGGGGAGACTTTTAAGAATACCCAATCATCGACACAAAATTATAAGTCCCTTCGTCGCACATATGAGTATGATTTATGTCGGCTTTGAGTTGTTAGTAACCTCTCCCAAATGAGCTTAACCTGCTCCACTGTCTGTTGTACTAAGTCGGGTCCAATCAACCCTGACTCACCTACCTCGAACCATCCAATGGAGGGTCTACATTTTCTCCCATACAAAGCCTCATAAGGTGCCATCCCGATGCTGGAATGATAACTATTATTCTATGCAAACTCAATAAGAGGCAAGTGGTCATCCTAACTGGTAAGAAATGGGTTGATTTTGTTAGTCTCTCAACAATTACCCAAATAGAGTCAAACTTGCGACACGATCGAGGTAACCCTGTAATAAAATCCATATTAATTGCTTCCCACTTCCACAAAAGAATGTCTATCTCCTGAACTAACCCAACGGGCTTTTGGTGCTCAACTTTCACTTGTTGGCAGTTAGGACACTGTGCCACAAACTCAGCAACGTCCTTCTTCATCCCGTGCCACCAATAGATCTCATTAATATAATGGTACATCTTTGTCGAACCAGGGTGAATAGAATAACGGGAATGATATGCCTCTTCCATAATCTGATGTCGAAGCCTTGCAACATCCGGAACACACAATTGACCGCTATATTTGAGGACTCCATCTCCTGCCATATCAAATGCTAAAGACTGATGATCCTGAGCCTTGGCTCTGATCATCTTTAAGCTAGGATCCTCTTGTTGACGTGCTTTTACTTCAACAACTAGAGATGATATGGTTGTGTCCTGAATTGTGAGCTCACTATCGTCTGCCTCTAACAATCTGGCTCCCAAGCTAGCTAACTGATGAAGTTCTTGCGCTAGCTCACGCTTCTCAACATCTAAATAGGATAAACTACCCATAGATCTTCGACTGAGGGCATCAGCTACCACATTTGCCTTTCCTGGATGATATAAAATATCCACGTCGTAGTCTTTCAGTAACTCAAGCCATCGACGCTGTCACAGATTTAACTCCTTCTGTCTAAAGATATATTTAAGGCTTTTATGATCTGTGAAGATGTCAATATGAACGACATACAAATAGTGTCTCAAGATCTTTAACGCATGCACAACTGCATCCAACTCTAAATTGTGGGTCGGATAATTTTTCTCATGCTTTCTTATCTGCCTTGAAGCATATGTGATAACCTTACCATATTGCTTTAGAACACATCCCAACCCAACACCAAAAGCATCACAGTACACCGCATAGCCTTCTGAACCCTCTGGCAATGCTAGAACTGGTGTTGATATCAACCTGTCCTTCAGCTCCAGGAAACTATGCTCTCAAGCCTCAATCCACTAGAACTTAGTTGCTTTTTGAGTCAGTTTCGTTAATGATGCTAAAAGTGAAGAAAACCCCTCTACAAACCCTTTGTAGTACCCAACTAACCCTAAGAAACTACGAACCTCTGTCGGAGTCATGGGTTTGGGCCAAGTCTTCACGGCCTCAATCTTTTTTGTATCAACCGCAATGCCTGCATCTGATACAATATGGCCTAAGAAAGCTACAGAGTCCAACCAGAACTCACACTTAGAAAACTTTGCATAAATTTTTCGGTTTCAAAGAACCTGAAGGACTGCTCGCAGATGATTTGCATGCTCAACTTTTGAACGTGAATACACCAAAATATCATCAATAAATACAATCACAAACAAGTCTAGATACGGCCTGAATATACTATTCATCAGGTCCATGAACACTGTTGGGGCATTAGTTAATCCAAAAGACATTACCAGGAAATCAAAGTGTCAGTATCTGGTTCTAAAAGTTGTCTTTGGAACGTCTTTCTCCCAAACTTATATCTGGTGGTACCCTGATCTTAAATCAATCTTTGAGAAGCACTCAACACCTTGTAACTGATCAAACAAGTCATTGATCCTCAGAAGGGGATACTTATTCTTTATAGTCGCCTTATTCAACTGTCGGTAATCGATACACATTCTTAGTGAGCCATCTTTCTTCCTCATGAATAACACTGGCGCACCTTATGGTGAAGCACTATGCCTGATAAAGCCTTTATCCTGTAATTCTTTCAGCTGATCCTTCAACTCATTTAGCTCAACAGGAGCCATTCTATAAGGAGGGATAGATATGGGTTGTGTATCTGGTAGCATATCGATAGCAAAATCAATTTACCGTTCGATAGGGATACGAGGGAGCTCGTCTGGAAATATATCTAGAAATTCATTAACTATCAGAATAGACTAAAGAGTCGGTGTTTGCATCTATATCATGAATGCGAACAAGATGATAAATACAACCCTTAGTAATCGTCCTCCTCACCTTAAGATAGGAAATAAACCTACCTTTTGGCGTTGTTGTATCGCCTTTCCATTCCCAATCTTCCTCTCCTGGAAAGTGTAATCTAACAAACTTTGTCTGGCACTCAACATTAGCATAACAAGACGCTAACCAGTCCATACCCATAGCGACGTTGAAATCGACCATCTCTAATTCTACCAGGTTTATAGAGGTCTAACGGTTGATAGTTTCTGTCGTGCAACCTCGATAGACTCTCCTAGCAATAATAGACTCACCAACTGGTGTAGATACAATAAAGGGTCGATCTAATGACTCTACTACTATACATAACTTCCCCGCAATAAATGGAGTAACATAAGACAGAGTAGATCCAGGATCTATTAGAGCATAAACACAATGGGAGCAAACAATCAATGCACGTGTCACAACATCTGGTGATGACTCTGAGTCATGTCGGTCGACTAGTGAATATGTACGATTCTGGCCACTACTAGAACTAGATGCTCCCTCTCTGCCTCCACCTCTGCCTCTGCCTCTGCCTGCTGAAGTATGGGGTCCATGCCCTGTATACTATGCTGATGAGGAGGAACCTACTACTAACCCAGTCGACTGACCTATACCACCCTGACCTATGGTCGGGCAGTTCCTCCATCCAAGCCCCTCATGTCCACAAGAATAACAACATGTGGAACCCTGTCTGCACCTCCCGAAATGTATCCTACCGCAAGTAGTGCAACGCGGTGGGGTTGTCCTAGCTTGGCCTGAACCCCTCTACTGCTAAGAGTCTGATGCTCGTGAACCCTCACCTTGGACAGATTGTCCCTGACGATAAAATCTACTACCTTGGAACTGTTGTGGTGGAGGTCTAGGTGTCCTAATAGAATATCGGGGTCTGGGACCACCCTGAAAATTTCCCTGTGAACCAGTGGGCCTAGCCCTCTTCTGTCTCTCTCTCAACCCTCTCACTTATATATTGTAGATGTCGGAGATCCTCTATGCCTTGTGCTAAGGCCAAAATTTGCGAGATATCCATATTATCATTTAGTGCATCTATAGAACAAGCGTTGATATAGTCTGAACCAAGCCCTCCCACAAATCTATGCACCCTGTCATGCATCGCATCAACAAATGATAGTGCATATCTAGCCAATGAATCAAATATCAGCCCGTACTCTCAGACACTCATTTTGCCTGGTCAGAGGTTCAGAAACTAGTCCACCCGGCCATCCCTAATCTCTTGAGGCAAATAGTGATCTATGAAAGCTTCTGTAAATATATCCCAAGTGGGTAGAGCTGCATCTTTTCCCCTAGATCTCTCCTAACTTTCATACCACACTACTGCAACATCACGCAATCGAAATGCTTCTAACTCAACTGACTCAGTCGCTGAGGCATGCATGACTCTGAAGATCCTATGAAGCTGATCAACAAAGTATTGAGGGTTCTCTCTGCGATCTGTCCATGTAAACTGTGAAGGATTCAAGGCACGAAATTCACAAACTCTTAAACTTTCGGGCCCTTCAGAAGGTCCGGCAACATCTGGTGTAACTAGCTGGCGCTATACAGCTACTAATTGTGCTAACATACATACTGCACTCTTGAAATCCTGATGGAATAGGAGGAACTAGAGGTGGTACTGCTGGTGGAGTCGGGGGTCCTGTAGCCCTCGAAGGCTCCTGAAGAGACGGAGAAGCTATAGGGGCTGAGAAGATGTCTCCCTCTGGGTCTCACAATGGGCTACCTCCACATGTGGTACCTTGTCGGTACCGTCGCCTGCAGTTGTATCTAGACCCTGTCTGTCTGGTGTCAGCCATCTCTATGTTCATACAAATATCAATTATAAGCTAGAAACAGCAACCCTTAAGACACCGCTCTATAGCACGAGGTGAGCAAAAGAAGGATAGTCATTCTAACATGCCCGGTAGCTTCTTGCTTATCGAATGTGGTGCACAACACATTTATAAAAAAGACTCTACTAGACACGGCTTGCAGACTCCCTAGGATACGACATTGCTCTGATACTAAGTTTGTCACGCCTCAGATTCAAGGGGAGCAACTGGCTCCTAATGCCAAAACTCAAGCTCGAGCCGACCCTGCTAAACCATGATCTCTATACCAAAACTGAAAGCAGGTATATATCAAGACAACACATCAAACAACTAACAAGCTTCAGTAAACCAACAAACTAGGCCAGCATGGCCATAACGACTTTTACTCATAACCCCCTCGATACTACAACAAAGCAGGACCATAATCAACCCACAAAAATAGAATATACCATCATAATCAGATAAAAGATATGTATTTTCGTCGCAACTTGCTATTTGTGGCTTATCAAAGCTAGAGTCAATGAAAGAAGGGTCTTACGTTGATCTTAAGTTTGTAATACACCTCAAAATCTTAAAATATGTCCAAACCCTTGCTGTCCCAACACCAAAGTATGATATGCTACGAAATCGATAAAAAAAAAGTATACCATTATGACGAGCTCAACGCGTAGAACAACTTCCGTCAAGGACTTAAGTCGAGAAAATCTATAATATGGTTGATCCTAAAAGTGATTTTTCAAAGTTTTCTGGTTCTTCACTAAGAAAAATGAAGAAAAGTCTAAGAAGATGATATATAAAATGTTCCACCGACCTAGGGCCCCACCTCATGTGCCTGCTTGTGCAGTTTCGCAAAAATACAAATATCTCTCTATTCTGATGTCGTATGAATAAACGGTTTGATGCGTTGGAAAATTGACTCGTAGACCTTCGATTTGATGGGTCGTGGGCCCAATAACTTATTATAGATTTGGATAAAACCTCTGAGACATTTGACCCATATTTCAGAAAAATCTTTAAAAAGGAACTTACGATCACTTTTGCCAACTTTTATTTTGCCACTTACCTAACTTCAAAACTTGAGATACAACCCTTGAACACTTAAAATATGACATACCACATCATTCTTAATTTATTACCCACCCTCGTTGTCTTTCCAGGAAGATAAGAGTTAATTTAGACGTTTTGAAAAGTCAGGGTGTTACAAGAAGAATTTTTTGGGATTTTGGGGTTTAGACTGAATGGGAGGGAATGAATAATTTTGAAAAGTAAAACCAGTTATAGAGATAGTTATAGGGTCAAAATGACATAGTTTAGGGGTTAAATGGGTAGGAAAAAATGAAAATACCCTTACTTATAAATTGTCGAATTAACTTTAAGCACCGACCTACAGTTCGTAGGAACTTCTACGGATCCTACTGGTCATCTGTAGAACAAAGTACTGGATCCAAAAATCCTATTAACTCCATGATTCAGTTCTGCGGTCCATAGGACTTTCTTCAGGACATAGACCCTTCTCGTAGGAACCCTTTTTTCCAAAATATTTCACCAAATTAAGAAACCTTCTATGGACCCCTTCCTATAGGTCATAGGACTTTCTATGGACCGCCCTGGTGGTCTATAGGAAAAGTTAGAAACTAAATTTTCAAGAAACTTCAGGACCCCTTCCTACGACTACCTTGTATGGTCCGTAGGCAGGCTTCGTAGAACCTACACCAATGCCAAAAATGCAAATTTTCATTTCCAACTCAACTTCCCGATTTCTGAGGTGTTACAAAACTATAAATGAGAGTAGACTTGATAGATCATGTAGATAACAACGGGTTCATTAGACATGCTGCACCTTATATTTATAGATTACCAATACAATTTTTGCTATTGGGAAGGAAAAACTAGCATAATGTTATTAATTTCCTGTGAGTAGGGACCTACTGATATGAATATTTAACTCATTTATGTTATTGTCCATTTCTTAAAGTAGAAGGCCACAATGATTACGTGATTCATTCTTGCAACCCTTCCAAATATAAAAGTTGATATGAAAGTGTTTTAGTGAGTTTATTACTAAATGGTTAAGTTGATTTTGTTTACATGTGACAAACAAGATTGATGATTGTTTTTGTTTTCCTAGAAAAGGTATTTATTTCATGATTTTTAATATCATACTATCATGTTTTCTAACTTATCCCCAATTAAAATGGTTGTGGTTGAGTGTTATTACTTACTAAGCTAATGTCTCACTCCGCGTTAAATTGTTACACAGAACACAAATTACATAGGCTAGTAGATTTTATTAATTAGAGCTAGAAAATTTACTTTCCATGGTCTGCCCCGCACTTGTTCGCGCAAGCAACAAGCTTATCTTTTATTTATGGGACTTTTCTTTTAAAAATCTTAGAGTCGCTCCATTTTTCATTTCTTTTTTAGAGTCATGATTATTCCTTTGTATTGTAGTCATGTGACTAGTTTAACTTTTTTACATATTTGGAGTTGAATTGGTATTATTGTCTGGCGATTAGATTGTTGGTGGATATTGTGTCTTGATTTAAAGTGTTTAGTATTAATTTTCTCCTGTTTGGTTTGCTTAAATGTTTTGAAAAATGATTTCCAAATCAACTTATTTTCCTCAAATTTAAGGAAAATTACTTACATTAAAAAGCAAGGAAAACATTTTTCAAAACTCATTTATAACTTCACACCTCAACTTTCCATCCTAACTCAAGTCTTGAATATCGATTTCCGATACTAATTTTGGATCAGACTCCTGATTATTGATAGAAGAACCGACTCTCGACCTCGATTCGAGATTCAACTCTCAATTTCCTAATTGAGTTGGTGTTGGATCTTGTATGGATTAGAGCTCGAATCCAGGTTGGGTGTGGGGATCGAGTCTCAGATCAGGTGTTAGGATGGAGTTCAGGGTAGGTGTCAAAGTCAAGTATTGGATTGATAGTCGAGGTTGGATCTCATATCAGGTGTTGGGTTTGGATCTTGAAGTTATCATCAAGGTCGAATGTTTCAAATAGATATCGCGGTTGGATCTAGAATTGGGCTCTGGTCTCAAGTCAAGTATCATGTCTTGGTTCCATTTTAGGGTCAGGTCAGATCACGTATTGGGGTAGACCCCCTAGTTAGGGTCTAGTCTCAAGTTGAACTTCAGGGTTGGATCTCGGTTCAAAAGTTTGATCTTGAATCGGTGTTGAATCTTGGGTCAGGCTTAAGTCTCAGGTCGGGATCACATATTTGATCAAAAGTTGGGTCAGATCTCGAGTTTGGTCTAGGATCTCGAGTCAAGAATCAATGTTAGGTCTCGGATCATGTGTCGGGTCCGAACTCGGATAAAAAATTAGATCTTGAGTTGGGATCGGATCTCGAGTTGGGATTGGGTATCAGATTTGGTGTTGGGATCAAATCTCAAGCCCAAAGTTGAGGTTAGATCTCAGGTTGGGTCTCATATTGGGGTCGGGTCTCGAATTGGGTTTTGGGGTCGAATCTCGAGCTGAGAGTCAGGGTTGGGTCTCAGATCAGGGATGGGTCTTGGGTTGGGAGTCGGGGTCGAGTCTGGTTGGGGCTAGGTCTCGAGTTGGGTTTCAGGATTGGATTCTAAATCAGTCTTTGGGATCGTGTTCAAGTTCGAGTGTTTAAAACATATTTTAGTTTCGCATGTCGGGTCTGAGATCGGATGTCAAGGTTAAATTTTGCATAGCGTCACTGGATCATGTCCCGGTTTAGGTAGGGGTCAGGTTTAGGTCCTAGTTAGAAATTGGGTCCCATGTTGGGGGTAGTCGTCAAGTCCTGGATCGGGTGTCAGGATCATGTCCCAAGTCAAGTGTTGGGGTCTGAATATGAATCGATTATTAGGATAGTGTTTTGGTTCGCGTGTCGGGATCAGGTGTCAAATCAATTATTGGGGTTGGCTTCCAGGTCAGAAATTATTTTTCTGAAATGCACTTTCTACTCTCTAGCCAACAATAAAAGATATTTTTTAAAAAATATTTTCATAGACCAACCATACACTAGAAAATATATTCCACTAACAACCCAAACATAACATAATAAGTTAAAACCCAACTTATTTTTCAAGAAAACATTTCCTTCATACCAAACATAGAGATTTCATTAGTTGTGTTGTGGATTTCTAAAACAGGAAAAAATTGGTATGCCCAAAAACATGGGAAACTCTGTCCGATTTTTTTTATAAATTATTATTAAGGCTTGATTTGAAATTCTCTCTCTTAGCGTAATTCATAGTACTAAATTGGGTTTTGACATGCATCCTCAATAATTACACACTTATATATCATATGGTATTAAAATAAAAGAATTAGTAGTGTATGTGTGAGACATAGATCTTCAAGAATGTTATAATTCAATCATGATAAAGAAAGTATCCATTCTGTCACACCTCAGATTTGAGATAGAAAATGCACCTTTCCAGGACCTGGTGCAAGAACCACAGAAGCCACCGACGGTCTGTGGTCTAACACACCATCTATATGTGGGGTCCGTCGTTAGGCACCAAATGTTTATGGTCTCTGACCCCACCCACGGTCGATCAGGATGATTTGTGGTTGGACCTACTGAATCCAGGTCTGACCGTAGGTGAGGGTCAGCAGCCAATTGGAAGGAAATGGTTGTTAGGTCAAATTCAAACGGTCATATCTTTTAGCACAAAATGAATTAGGTGGCATGACCTATCAAATGAAAGAAAATTTAATCCTCTTTCCAACGCAAATGAGTTTGCTAAAATCCCATCTCAGATTAAAACATTATGCTCATTTTAGAAAAGGCCCTGTTGCGCAGAGCTTGACCAACGACTCATACCGACGATTGGTAGGTCAAACGATGTACCGTCAAACCTATAGTAGGTGGCACTCGTTAGCAGGTTGAGGGAGATAAGCTTAGGAAAATGGCTAAGGACAACAAAAAGGCTAGAACATGGAATTATGAATACTCTTAGCAGAGGTCGAGTGGTGGGAATCGCTCACAGTTTCAGTAGAGGTCTACAGCCCCAACACCTTCATCAGCTAGTGCTCCATCCCCAGGTTTCGACAGGATCAGAAAGGTAGGGCACCAACCTCTAAGTCACAGGAGAGTGCTTCAGGAAATCGGACTTTTCCAACTTGCCCAAAGTGCGGTAAGAACCATTAGGGCGAGTGTCTTGCAGGCAAGGAAGAGTGCTTTTGGTGTTGTCAATCTGGCCATAGGTTGAAGGATTTCCCTTCTGCCAGACAGGGGCAAGGAGGTAACAATAATAGGACTCAGTCTACAGCACCAGCAGGTCGTCAACTCAACAGGGTGCTTCATCTCGTATTGGTGGCGGTCAGCGCCAGAACAGGTTGTATGCTCTCCAGGCTCGCCAGGACCAGGAAGATTCTCCTGATGTGGTCACTGGTACGTTACGAGTCTTTCATTTAGATGTTTATGCATTGTTAGATCCAATGGCTACATTTTATTTTGTAACTCCCTATATAGCAGTAAACTTCGGTGTCAGTCCAGAAAATCTTTTAAAAACCTTCTCAATCTTTACTCTAGTTGGTGACCCAGTTATAGCTAGACGGCTATACTGAAATTGCGCTGTCAAAGTCTCTCAGAAAGGCACCTCAGCAGATCTAGTAGAGTTAGAAATGGTAGATTTCGATATCATTCTAGGCATGGATTGGTTACATTCCTATTATACTCAGTTGATTGTTGAACTAGAATCGTTCGGTTTTAGTTTCCAAATGAGCTAATCTTAGAATGGAAGGGTAGTAGCTCACTGCCTATGGGTTGATTCATCTCTTACCTTAAGGCCAAAAAAATGATTTCCAAAGGGTATATCTATCATCTTGTTTGGGTTAAGGATTCAAACTCTGAAATCCCAACTCTTGAGTCAGTCCAGTAGTAAATGAGTTTCTAGAAGTGTTTCCAGAAGATCTTCACGGAGTTCCTCCCGAATGGGAAATCAACTTCGAAATAGATCTCCTTCCAAATACCCAGCACATTTTGATTCCTCCTTACATAATGGCTCCAGCCGAGCTTAAGGAATTGAAAGAGCAGTTGAAAGACCTACTAGATAAGGGCATCATCAGACCTAGTATCTCTCCATGGGGTGCTCCAGTGTTGTTCGTGAAAAAGAAAGATGGTTCTCTCAGAATGTACATTGACTATCGTCCGTTGAAAAAAGTCACCATCAAGAATAAGTATCCCATCCCCAGGATTGATGACTTATTCGACCAACTTCAGGGTGCTAGTTGCTTTTCTAAGATAGACCTCAGATCTGGTTATCATCAGCTCAGAGTCAGAGATAGTGATATTCCAAAGATAGCCTTCAGGACTCGGTATGGTCACTATGAATTTGTAGTTATGTCTTTTGGACTAACAAATGCTCCTGCAGCTTTCATGGACAATGATAAGGGTGTTCAAACAGTATTTGGACTTGTTAGTCATCGTCTTTATCGATGATATCCTCATTTATTCTTGGAGTAAGGAA
>JAJONZ010025153.1:0-13561 GCA_029582445.1 Solanum paucissectum | reverse complement strand
CGTTGTACCAAATGGTGGTGGATTGCGAAAAGACTTGATGAAGGAAGCGCATGACACTACTTGGGCTGGTCATCCGGGTGTTGAAAGGATGTTAGCTCTATTGTCTCGTGTTTATTTCTGGCCAAAGATGGAAGATGATATAGAAGCATACGTGAAGACTTGCCATGTGTGTCAAGTGGACAAGACTGAACGAAAAAAGGAAGCTGGTTTATTACAACCCTTACCTATTCCTGAAAGGCCATGGTTGTCGGTAAGCATGGATTTCATTTTTGGTTTTCCTAAGGTAGATGGCAAAGCATCAATTATGGTTGTGGTTGACAGATTTTCGAAATATTCTGTTTTCATTGTTGCACCTAATTTGTGTTCATCTGAGATTGCTGCTGGAACACCAAAATACTTGACCACATATTTATAGAATAATTCAGCAGCCTTTCGGGAGAAACTCCAGGAAGATCTTCTGGAAACACTTTTGGGAACTCATTAACTACTGGTACTGAATCAAGAGTTGGGGTTTCAGAGCTTGAATCCTTAACCTGAACTAGATGACAGATATATCACTTGGAAATCATCTTTCTGGCCTTAAGGTAAGAAATTAATCGACCCATAGGCGTTAAGCTACTACACTTCCATTCTAAGATTAGTTCTTCTGGAAACTAAAAATGAACGATCCTAGTTCTACAATCGACTGAGGCATAACAGGAATGTAACCAATCCATGCTTACATTATGGCACTGACTGCCGGCCACTTGTACCAAATGAGTTACCCTGTTGACTCGGGTGACCTACTGGTGTTGCTGAAGTTGTGGACTAAGTTCTACCATTATTACCTCCTTGACCCTATTTAGAAAAAGGACAGTCTCTCAACCTGTGACAAGACTGACCACACCCAAACCATACTTCCTTCCCTGCAAGACACTCGCCTAGGTGGTTTTTACCACACTTCGAACAAGTTGGGTAAGTCCTAGTACCTAAAACACTCCCCTGAGACTTAGAGCCTGATACCCTACCTTTCTGATCCTGTCAAAACCTGGAGGATGGAACACTAGCTGATCAAGGTGCTGGGGTTGAAGATTTCTGCTGAACCTACGAGCGATTTCCACCACCCGATTTTTGTTGAGAATACTCATAGTTGCCTGTCCTAGCCTTTTTGTTCTGCTTAGCTTGTTCCCTAAGCTTGTCTCCCTCAACCTGCTGAGCATGACTCATGAGCCTAGCGATGTTCATATTTTTCAACAACATAGCATTTATGCACTATGTTTTCACTAAGTCTGACACTTCATACAAAAACTTGTTCATTTGAGCCCTGGAATCGGCAACCATGTGAGGAGCATACCTGGAGAGTTGGGTGAACTTGAGTCCTTACTCTTGGACTAACATGCTACCTTGCCTTAAGTTCATGAACTCCTGAGATTTTGCCTCCCTCAACTCTCTTGGGAAGAACCTGTCCAGAAAAGTCTCACTAAATTACTCCCAAGTGATAGGAGCAACATTTGTACCTCTGTTTCCACTGAGTAAACCAAATGTGAGCCACATCCTTGAGCTGGTAAGATGCCAACTCTACCCTATCATTACCCGTCACTTGCATCACTCCAAAGATCTTGACTTCATCTATGAAGTTTTAGGGATCTTCTCCAACTTGTGACCTTAAAAACTCAGGCGGATTCATCCTAACAAAATTTCGCACTCTAGCTGCAGCTGACCCAACATTAGCATTAGTAGGAACTGGAACCTGCTGATTGTTCTGGGTAGTCACACTCTGAGCCAAAAGTTGAATGACGTTTCGAAACTCTGCATTCGAAACTTCCTGATCTGGGACTGTAGAAGCTGTGTTAGCATTCCTAGCATTCACATTTTTGGCATTAGCTCTACGAAGAGGCATGATCTGAAATGCATAATGTCAAGTTTGAAGCGAAGAATAAGATAATACCTTACGCATGATAAGAGTAACAAGAAAATGAAGTTTTCCTAAAAAACTTTGTAGCCTCCCCTCTCATTAGATGTGGTTCACTTCACACCCATGAAAAAGACTCTACTTAGTGCAGATTTTTAGACATCCTAGGACTCTTAAACCTAATGCTCCGATATGAAGTTTGTCAAGCCCCGAGGCTACCCCCAAGACGCGGACACGGGACCTAGAATCACGAGTGACGCCAAGCTAACCCTGCTGGCATTTCATAAGCATACTAAATAAACTGAAGTAAAGAAAACTGTATGGAAGCTAAACCATAAGATAAACTGAAATGAAATTATGGGAAATACCCATACTGTCTAAATATATAAGAAAACTGAGAGTTTAACAACAATTGAAAAGTCAAACTCGAATGCTAAAGTTGAAACTAACTATGTCTGAAATAAAGCCTCTACTAATTAGAAATGTTGGGACATTCCCCAGCTAGATCTAACAAATATTGAAAAACTAAAGACTAAAAGCAAAGGACATATGTATGTCGTCCTCAGAGAATGAGGACTCACCACTGATACTGCTGAGCTGAAGATCGGGAAACGATCTATGCGTGATCTGGAAGCTGAGAACCTGAACCTACATCACGAGAAGATGAAGTGCAGAGTATGCGTCAGTACTTGAAATATACTGAGCATGCAGGATAGGGTAAAGCTGAATAATAACATAACTGAACCAAAGAATATAACTGGGCAATAATATAAGATAAGAATGATACTATACTGAGAATATTGAACATGAAATAACTGAACGTAAAGACCAAGTTTATAACATGGTGAGACTGAATACTGACTGTAACTGATAACCTGGTCAATGCACTAGAATATGACTGTGGGAGATACCGACATAAAACTACGTGAGCTAAATGTGGAGTCCGATGTATACACCTCATTGAGAGGACCCAATATACCCTGCCAGAGGTATAGATGCATGACTGGCGTGATTACTAAAATGATGCCTACAAAAGGGGACTTACAACCTATGAGGCACGTAGTTCTGGGACTATGAGGGTGACTGACCCTAGTCCAACTAGGTATTAAGCTACTCCCAATTGATTATGTAATTAACACATTATGACTGAATTTCTGTAATACTGGATAGCTAAACACAGTTACATGCTAACTAAAAATGCAACATTAATGTACTGATAATGCAACATTCAAAACTGGAGCATGGATATCCGAATTAACTGATCTAGCATGTGTAATTCATGAACTAAAAGAACTACTTAGCTAGGGTTTTGAATTTATGAAGGAATCTACACAAACGATACTAAATTCATGACAATCTAATTTGGATCATTTGATCAGCTAAAACCCAACAATTCTAACATTCAAGAAACCCGAGGTCTTGATAATATCAAGGAAATCAAGATTCTGACTGAAATCTAGGGACCTAGTGGGCGAAAAGAACCAACTAGTGAAATCCCACATACCTGGTGATGAATTCCACGGAGAAATCTTTCGATTTCGGGGTTGGAACTGATGAAACCTTGTTGCGTTCTTCAAGAGGGTTTGGTCGATTCTTTCTCCTTCTGCATTCTAAGTTTTCTTAGTTTTAGTGAATGATCTGACTTGAATAAGTTCTACTAATGTTTCTAGGCTAAAACTGACCAAAACTACGTAGTTTAGGGGTTAAACGACGTAGTTTAGGGGTCTAACACATAAGGAAAAGACCAAATGACCTCTAACTTAACTATTGTCGAGGCTCACCAATGGACCAGACCGACGGTTCGTGGTCACGGCCCGAGTCTACCCTCTGGATGCAACATGGGACCTAGGATCACAAGTGACCCCAAGCTAACCCTACTGGCATGATCATAATCATACTAGAGATAAACTGAACAATGAATCTATGCGTAAGCTAAATCATAATAAACTGAAATGATGGGGAATACCCATATACTAATCTGAATATAAGAAAATTGTGAGTTTGAGTACAAATAAGAAATCAAACTCTAAGACTAAAGCTGAAACTAACTACGTCTGAAATAAAGCCTCTACTGACTAGAAATGTTGGGACATGCCCCAGCTTGATGTAGCAAAACTGAAACTAAAGCTAAAAACTATAAAGATAGTCATGCAAGTAGTCCTCGAAGAATGAGGACTCACTGCTGATGTTACTGAACTGAATATCGGGAACTTATCTATGTGTGGTCTGAGTGCTGAGGACCTGAACCTACATCACAAAAAGATGTAGCACAGAGTATGTGTCAGTACTTGAAAGGTACTGAGCATGTAGGATAGAACATAACTGAACAATAACATAACTGAATCAAAGCATATAAAGCAATAAAATGATCTAAACATGATAAGGATACTAAAAGTACTGAACATGGCTAATCTGAATGCAATGACTAGGTTTATAACATGCTGAGATTGAACACTTATATATACTAATAACATGGTCAATACCATAGAATCTGACTGAACTGTAAGGGAGCTACTAATAACCGACATAAAACCACATGAGCTAAATGTGGAGTCCGATGTATACGCCCCATCGAGACGACCCAATATACCCTACACAGGTATAGAGGCATGCTGGCATGATCACTAAAATAATTCCCACAGAGGGGACTTACAACCTATGAGGCACATAGTTCTAGGACTTGAGGGTTACTGACCCTAGTCCACTCGGTATTAAGCTTCCCATATGAATAAGTAGTTAACATTCTATTATTGTAATATTGTAGTACTGGATTGCTCAAACCTGACATGCAAACTGAGGATGTACATTAATATACTGAAAGTAATGCATTCGAAATCTGAGGCATATTTATATGTATCTGAATTTACTGACCTAGCATATGTAATTCATAAACTAAAAGAACTACATAGCTAGGGTTATGAATTTATGCATGAATCTGGGCAAAGCAATACTAAAACGATATAATATGATTTGGATAATTCTAACAGCTGAAAATCCAACAATTCTAACATTCAAGAAACCCCAAGTCTAGATAATAATAAGAGAATCAAGAATCTGACTAAAAACTAAGGACCTAATGGGTGAAAGGAACCCACTAGTGAAATCCCACATACCTGGTGACAAATTCCACGTAGAAATCTTTCTATTTCGGGGATGGAACTGATAGAACCTTGTTGCATTCTTGAACTAGGGTTTGGTCGCCTCTTTCTTCTCTCTACACTCTAAGTTTCTAAGTTTTGATGAATGATTTGAATTAGGTATGTTCTAGTTATGTTTCTAGGCTAAAATTGACCAAAACCATGTAGTTTAGGGTTTAAACGATGAAGTTTAGGGGTCTAACGCATTAGGAAAATACCAAAAGACCCATGACTTAAAAGTTGTCGGGGTCACCGACGGACCGTCGCTCGGCTGACGGTCTGTGCTGGTCGACCGTCAGTCGTGACTGGAGACTGAAATCTTGGGGTCCCACATACGACCCCGGACCACACCGTGGTCTGACCTACGATCCATAGGTCCTGGCGTGGGTCAGGACTTAGAGAGATTTTTGGGGCTGAGACTGGGGTGGGTTGCAGATGTGAACCACGGAGCACCACCATGGGTTGTGGTTCACCCTATGATCCGTGGGTCACCCTACGGTCCATGGGTGGCGTCCATGAGCTGCACCTGCAACTTCCGGAAATCTACTTTAAGGTCTGCTTTCGGATACGAGGTGTTACATTATCTCTCCCTTGGGAACATTCGTCCTTGAATGAAGACTAAACTAGCTGAAATGGAGGGAAAGAGCTGTAAACCCTACCACTAAGCACGGGAAACTGATTTCTGACTGAACTAAGTCCCAAGAACATGCAAATACGCTGAAAATGCAAGTACAAACTGAAGGAACATGATACTATGTGCATGAATGACTGAAAAATTGAAGAGGAACTAGTACCTCAAGCTGGAATGGAACTAGAAGGAAAGAGGTGAGGATACTTGGGCTTCATGGTTGCTTCTGCTTCCCAAGTAGCTCCTTCTACGAACTGACTCCTCCACAAAACCTTGATTGAAGCGACTTCTTTGTTTCTCAACCTTCGAACTTGACGATCAAGGATTTCAAGTGGTACCTATTGATAAGTATGACTATCTTTCACAGCCATACTTTCTAAAGGTACAATAGACGCTAGGTCACCCACACACTTCTTCAACAACGAAATGTGGAAAACCGGATGCACTGTTGCTAGTTCTGTTGGCAACTCTAACTCATAAGCCACTTTACCAATACTTTTCAATATCTTGTAAGGGCCTACATATCTAGGACTGAGCTTCCCTTTCTTGTCAAATCTCATCACCCCTTTCATAGGTGACACTTTCAGGAAAACCCAATCATCAACTTGGAACACTAGTTCCCTTCTTCTCACATTTTCATAAGACTTCTGGTGACTCTGGATGTCTTAAGTCTATCGCTGATGAGTTTCACTTTCTCCATAGCATCATGGACTGATCTGGTCCTATCAAGGCTGCTTCACCTACTTCAAACCAACCAACTGGAGATCTACATCCATGCCTATACAATGCCTCATAAGGGGCCATCTGAATGCTGGAATGGTAACTATTATTGTAGGCGAACTCTATAAGAGGAAAGTGATCATCCCAACTACCCTTGAAATCAATCACACAAGCTATCAACATGTCCTCTAAGGTATGAATGATACGCTCTGCCTGACCATCCGTCTGTGGATGAAATGTTGTGCTAAGGTTAACTTCGGTACCTAGACCTTTCTGAAATGACTTCTAAAAATGAGAGGTAAACTGAGGACCTCTATCTGAAATGATAGAAAAAGGAACCCCATGCAACCTAACTATCTTATTAATGTAAATCTTGGTGTAGTCCTACGCCGAATCTGTAGTCTTGACCGCCAAAAAGCGTGAAGACTTAGTAACTCTATCAACTATCACCCAAATGGAGTCATGTTGTCTACGAGTACGAGGTAAACCTATGATGAAGTCCATGTTGATCACTTTCCACTTCCAAGTAGGAATGTCGATCTCTTGAGTCATACCTCCTGGTTTCTGATGTTCTACCTTGACTTGCTGACAATTGGGGCACTTAGCCACAAAATCTGCTATATCTCTTTTCATGTCATTCCACCAAAAGACTTCCCGCAGGTCATGATACATCTTAGTGGCGCCTGGATGAATAGAATATTTTGAGTTATGGGTTTCTACAAGAATCTGCTTTCTCAACTCGCCCACCTCAGGAACACATAATCGACCCTGATAGCGAAGCACACCATGTCCCCCTTGGGAGAAAACCTCAACTCTCTGTTGATGGACTGCACCCTTAAGTTGAAGCAATATCAGATCATTGTCTTGCTTTTCCTTAACCTCCTCTACCAAAGAAGATTCTGACCCATTCTGAACTGTTTGACCACCATCTGATATGCTCATAAGAAGAACTCCTAAGCGAGCAAGTCTGTGAACCCCTTTCACTAGTTCCTTTCTTTCTTCCTCAACATGGGCTACACTACCCATAGACAGTGTACTAAGAGCATCTACTACTACATTTTCCTTACCAGGATGGTAATGTACGCTCATATCATAATCTTTGAGGAACTCAAGCCATCTCATCTGGTGAAGATTCAACTCTTTCTGGGTGAACACATACTGAAGGGTCTTATGGTCTGTGAACACATCTACATGAACACCATACAGATAATGTCTCCAAATCGTAAGCGCGAACATCACTGATGCAAGCTCGAGGTCATGAGTTGGATAGTTCTTCTCATGTACCTTAAGTTGTCTAGAAGCATAAGCTATAACCTTACCTCGCTGCATCAACACACAACCTAGGTCGACTCTAGATGCATCACAATAGATCACATAATCGTCTGAACCCTCTGGTAGAGTTAGAACATAAGCTATAGTCAACCTAGTTTTCAATTCTGCAAAGATTTTCTCACAATACTTTTACCACTAAAACTTGACCTTCTTCTGAGTCAACTTAGTCAATGGAGAGGCTATGGATGAAAACCTTCCACGAACCTTCTGTAATAGCCCACTAGATCCAAGAAACTTCTGATATCCGTAGGAGAGGTAGGTCTGGACCATTGTTTCACTGCTTCTATCTTCTGAGAATCATCTCGAATCCCTTTGGTAGACATGATATGCCCAAGGAAAGTAACTGCTTACAACCAAAACTCACATTTTCTAAACTTAGCGAATAACTGATGATCTTTGAGAGTTTGCAGAACAACCCTAAAATGATTCGCATGTGCTTCCTCATTCCTAGAGTAAATAAGGATATCATCAATAAAGACGATAACGAACAAGTCCAAATACTGCTTGAACACTCTGTTCATCAAATCCATTAAAGCTGCAAGAGCATTGGCTAGTCCAAATTGCATAACTACAAATTCATAATGACCATACCAAGTTCTGAAGGTTGTCTTTGGAATGTCACTATCTCTGACTTTGAGCTGATTATAACCCGATCTGAGGTCTATCTTTGAGAAATGACTAGCACCCTAAAGTTGGTCAAATAAGTCATCAATCCTAGGGATGTGATACTTATTCTTGATTGTGACCTTGTTCAACTGCCTATAGTCAATGCACATTCTAAGAGAACCATCTTTTTTCTTCACAAACAACACTGGTGCACCCCATGGGGAAATACTAGGTCTGATGAACCCTTATCTAAAAGGTCTTTCAACTGCTCTTTCAATTCCTTAATCTCTGTTGGAGCCATTCTGTAAGGAGGAATAGAAATATGCTGGGTATCTGGAAGGATATCAATTCCAAAGTTGATTTCCATTTTGGGAGGAACTCCGAGAAGATCTTCTGGGAACTCATTAACTATTGGAACTGACTCAAGAGTTGGGGTTTTGGAGCTTGAATCCTTAACCCGAACTAGATTATAGAGATACCCTTTAGAAATCATTTTTCTGGCCTTAAGGTAAGAAATGAATCGACCTGTAGGCGCTAAGCTACTACCCTTCCATTCTAAGATTGGTTCGTCTGGAAACTGAAAATGAACAATCCTAGTTCTACAATCGACTGAGGCATAACAAGAATGTAACCAATCCATGCCTAGAATGACATCGAAGTCTATGATTTCTAACTCTACAAGATTTGCTGAGGTGACTTTCTGAGAGACTGTGACAGGGCAATTTATGTATACCCATGTAGCTATAACTGGGTCACCGACTGGAGTAGATACTGAGAAAGGTTTCGAGAGATTTTCTGGACTAATACTGAGTTTGACTGCTATATAAGGAGTTACAAAGGAAAAAGTAGCCCCTGGATCTAACAATGCGTAAACATCTAAGTCAAAGACTCGTAACGTACCAGTGACTACATCAGGAGAGTCTTCCTAATCTTGGCGAGCCTAAAGAGCATACAACCTGTTCTGGCACTAACTGCCACTTGTACCAGATGAATTACCCTGCTGAGTCAGGAGACCTACTGGTACTGCTGAAGTTGTGGACTGAGCTCTACCATTGTTACATCCTTGACCCTGTTTAGAAGAACAATCCTTCAACCTGCGACCATACTGACTACACCCAAAGCATCCTTCCTTTCTTGCAAGGCACTCGCCCGAATGGTTCTTACCACACTTAGGACAAGTTGGGTAGGTTCTGGTGCCTGAAACACTACCTTGAGTCTTAGAGCCTGACGCCCTACCTTTATGATTATTATGGAACTTGGAGGATGGAACACTGGCTGATGAAGGTGCTGGAGTTGAAGACTTCTGCTGATACTGCGAGCGATTTCCACCACCCGATTTCTATTGAAAATAGTCATAGTTACCTGTCCTAGCTTTCTTATTCTCTTTAGCCTGTTCTCTAAGCTTATCACCCTCAACCTTCTAAGCATGAATCATGAGCCTAGAGATGTTCATATCTTCAAGTAACATGGCATTCCTAAACTCTATTTTCACAAGATCACATACCCCATACATGAACTTGTTCAATTGAGCCCTGGAGTCAGCAACCATGTGAGGAGCATACTTGGAGAGTTGGGTGAACTTGAGTCCATACTCTTGGACCCTCATAGAACCCTGCCTCAAATTCATAAACTCCTGAGCTTTTGCCTCTCTCAACTCTCTTGGGAAGAACCTGTCCAGAAAGGTCTCACTAAAGCAATCCCAAGTGATAGGAGCTGCATTTCTACCCCTGTTCTCCTTCCACTGAGTATACCAGATATGAGCCACATCCTTAAGCTGGTAAGATACCAACTCAACCCGATCATTCCCTGTTACCTGCATCACTCCAAATATCTTCTTGACCTCATCAATGAAGTTTTGGGGATCCTCACCAGCCTGTGATCGTAAGAACTCAGGCGGATTCATCCTAACGACATCATGGACTCTAGCTGCAGCTGACCCAACATTAGCGTTTGCTAAAACTGGAATTTGTTGATTGTTCTGGTTGGTCACACTGTGAGCCAACAACTAAATAGCATTCTGAAATTCAGCTTTCGAAACTTCCTGATCTGGGACTGGAGGAGATGCGTTAGCATTCCTGGGGATAACTCTATGAGGAGGCATGATCTGAAAACACAAAACATCTAGTTAGAATGAGGAATTAGATCACACCTTACGCACGATAAGAGTAACAAAGAAAGTGAAGTTTTTCTTAAAATACTTTGCAGCCTCCCTCTCATTAGATGTGGTGCACTTCACACTCATGAAAAGGACTCTACTTAGTGCGACTTTTCAGACATCCTAAGACACTTAAACCTAGTGCTCTGATACCAAGTTTATCACGCCCTGAGGCTACCCACTAGACGTAAAACATGACCTAGGATCACAAGTAACCCCAAGCTAACCCCGTTGGAATGATCATAAGAACACTAGAGATAAACTGAACAATAAATCTATGTAGAAGCTAAATCATAATAAACTGAAATGATAGGGAATACCCATATACTAATCTGAATATAAGAAAACTGTGAGTTTGAGTACAAATGAGAAATCAAACTCTAAGACTAAAGCTGAAACTAATTATATGCTTAAAACCATAATTAACTGAAAGTGAGGAATACCCAATATTAATCTGAATATATAAAATACTATGAGTTTAATAACAACGGGAAGAGAAAACTCAAAACTAAATCTGAATCTAGTACTATGTCTGAAAAAGCCTCTAACTGACTAGAGTTGTTGGGACATACCCCCAGCTAACTCTAGCAAAACTGAAAACTGAATAAAAAAGACTTAAAGTGTAAAGCATGTCTATTGTCCTCGAAGTATGAGAAGTCACCACTGAAGTTGTTGAACTGGAGATTGGGAATCGAGCTATGCGTGATCTGGATGCTGAGTACCTGAACCTACATCATGAAAGGATGTAGCGCAGAGTATGTGTTAGTACTTGGAATGTACTGAGTATGCAGGATATAGAGTATAGCTTAATAAAATACATAACTGAACAAAGAGTACTTAGCAATAACATAATCTAAACTGAATGTAAATTCTGGAATATACTGAAGGTTGAGCTAAACGCAATGACCAAGTACTAATTATGAACATGAAATACTAAATCTGGATGCTGAAATATAACTGAAAACTTGGTCGAATGCATTGGAGTCTGACTGTGGGAGCTACTCTTAACCGACATAAAACCACATGAGCTAAACGTGGATTCGGATGTATAAGCCCCATCGAAAGGACCCAATATACCTTGACAGGGGTATAAAGGCATGACTATTCGATGTATACGCTCCATCGAGAGGACCCAATATACCTTGTCAGGGGTATAAAGGCATGACTGGCGTGATCACTAAATCTGAAGCCCAACAGAGGGGACTTATAAACCTACGACGGCACATAGTTATGGGACTATGAGGGTACGTTGAACGCTATTTCAACTCGTTCTAAGCCTAATGCCAACTAGAATGTGTATAAACAACATAACTGAAATACTGGATATCTCAATGTTCTAACATGCAAAATCTGTGAATGCAACATTTAAATAGTGACAATGAAACATTTGTAACTAGAGCATGTATATATGTTTATCTGACGTAGCATGTGTAATTCATGAACTAAGAGAATCTACACAACTAGGGTTCTAAATTCCATGCAAAGAACTAAGCAATGATTTCACAAAAATATGATAATCTGATTAGGAATACTATAACAACTAATTCACAACAATTCTGCAAGGTTAGAGAAACCCTAAGTCTAAACACGATATAGAGAATCAAGAATCTGACTGAATTCTAGGGACCTAGTGGATGAAAGGAACCCACTAGTGAAATTCCACATACCTGGTGACGAAATCTAGGGAGAAATCCTTCGATTTTGGGGCTGAAACTTTGAAGAACACTGCTGCTTGTTGTTGAGATTTTTGGTCGACTTTTCCTCTTCTTTTTGCTCCAAGTTTGGATGATTTTAGGTGAATGAGGGTTCTGGGTAAGTCTGACTAAGTTATTAGGCTTAGACTGAGTAAAACGACGTAGTTTAGGCATAAAATGACGAAGTATAAGTGCCCAACGCATGGGAAAAGACCTAAATGACCCTAACTTAAAATCTATTGAAGTCCACCCACGGAGGGACCTACTGGCCGTAGGTCGACCTACCAACCGTAGGTGGGGTCGTCGGTCAAGTCTACCCGACAGGGCTTCACTAAAATGAACATAACTTTTTACTCGGAGATGGGATTGTAGGAAACTCGGTGGCGTTGGAAAGAGGATTCAATTATCTATCATTTGGTAGGTCATGGGACACCTAATTCCTTTTGTGCTAAGGGTTTTGACCATTTGAAGTTTACCCAACAATTCCCTCTAATTGGCTGCTGACCTCACCTACGATCATACCTACGGTACGTAGGTCCAACCACGGACCGTACTAGTCGATCGTGGGTGGGATTAGAGACCATAAATATTTGGTGCTCAACGACGGACTCCACCTACGAACCGTCGGTGGCTTCCGTGGTTCTTGCACCAGGTCTGGAAAGTTGTAATTTTTTTCTAGTGTCTCAAATATGAGGTGGTACAGACGATGAGGAAGAAAAAGAATGAGGAGGAGTAGGATGGCAATGGGCGGTGCGGGGCGGGGGCGGGGGCGGGGTGGATTGAGCTTAACCCGCAAAGTCTTTAATCCACTCCGCCCCGCATCGCATAACAACTGTTTTCATTTTCAATCCGCTCCATCCCGTCTCACATAGACCCGCCCCGCATGAATCCCTTCCGCATAATTTTTTTAATATTTTCTTTTTTCTAGTTAAGTTTGATACTAAAAATAAAATTTATAAAAATAAATTCATTTGTTTCATTAGGTTGTATTAATTTAATAGGATAGTGACTTAAAAATATATATTTTTAGAGGTCAATTATGAATATGTAAGAAATTGTATTATTTTTTAGGGATAATGCATAAGTACCCCCTAGAATATGACCGAAATCTCAAAGACACACCTAAACTTAACTAGAGTCCTATTACACCCCTAAACTAATTTAAAATGGAATAAATACACCACAAACGCTGACATGTCATAGAGAGTGTGCACACTCTCTTGAAGGCAAGTGATAAGTGCACAAAATTGGACATATATCATTTTTTGATTGGTAACTTTATAATTAGTTAGTACACATATTTATTGATAATAAAACTTATATATATGTATATATATATATATATATAATTATTTTTATTTATTTCTTTGTAAAATATTTAGGGAAAATGCATAAGTA
>JAJONZ010025151.1:0-10668 GCA_029582445.1 Solanum paucissectum | reverse complement strand
TAGTAGTTCTCCAAATTTGGAGAACTACTATTCACCTCTCTATAATTGAAGAATAGAGAGTGAAATAGAGAGTGGTTGGAGAACCCATTCTCTATTTTACTCTCCAAATATAGAGAATGGAGAGTAAAATAGAGATGGATTGGAGATGGTCTAAGAAAGGTACTTTAAACTTTGTTTCAACTTGTATGTTTTACTTTTTTCTTTAATCTTTTAAAATGAATATACTTTTTATTTTTTGACTATTTTTTTTGATTTTAAACTTTCTGATTTAATTAAGTAAAAAAAGTTCTTTTGCTTGTAAAATATAAATAGTGGGAGTGGTAGGTGAGCTTTTGATGCTTTTTGTGGCGTTTGAAATATTAATCAAATCAACATAAGTTTTACTCCGTTGGTATATGAATGACCCCTAATGCATCTTGATCTAGGTCCACTAGTTGGTATATTTATTATTCTTAACAAACTGTGTTATTATCTATATACGTATGTACCTAATAAAAACGTGTATTTTGGAAATACATGTAAAATGGTCACCTAACTAAAATACTAATTTGACACGTAACTTAAGTTTACGAAGAATATTCACGCAAAAGTCATAAATATCAAGATTTTAACATACCTTTCATGATTTGATCACCTCTAATGCAAATTTCACCGGGTTGGTTACGGGGCAGAGAGCAACCCGTATCCGGATCCACAATTTTCATCTCCGCATTCCTCACAACAGTACCACATGCCCCTGATTTAATATCAAACGGTTCTTTCGCAAATGCCAAACACATCGCCAGCACTGGACCGGCTTCCGTCATTCCATAACCCTGTTTTAATTTAAATAATTTATTAATTAGTCAATAAATTTAATTCAACAATAATAAAATAATACAGTGTATCCTGGCTGGCTAGTCACTATCAAGAAACCATAATAAGGCAAATATATTGTTAAAAGTCAAAATCAATATGTCCACAAAGGCGTGCAGTATTCTTAGTCAAGCAAAATCCATTGGTAACTCCAAAATTAGGAAAACTATAACGTGTAATTAAAATTAAATTTTTTCTGAGTTTGGTAAGGTTGGTTTCAATGTATCTCTTAAAAAAAATATTTTTTTTTTTGGTAAACTAGTGCATCAGCACATGGATGATATTTCAGGATAAGAGCTTGAAGATTAAAAAATCAATAACTTTCGCGTATACCTTATATTTATGGGGAAAATAGTAATAAATTTAAATTCTAACTCCGTGTATAAGATAAAATATTTACCTGACCGAGTTTAGCGTTAGGGAATTTGGCTCGGACGGCATCTTCAAGTTCCTTTCCTAATGGTGCAGCACCAGACATGACTGTTCTTATTGATGAAAGATCGTAGTTATCAACTAATGGACTCTTAGCAATGGCGAGAACAATAGGCGGAACAAATGGTCCAATTGTCACTTTATGCTTCGGTATCAACTCTAAAAACTGAGCAATGTCGAATTTCTGCATAATCAAAATTGCTGCTCCGACTCTCAATGCACAGAGCAAAACAGAATTGAGTGAGTAAATATGGAACAGAGGCAACACGCACATCAGCACATCATCGCTGTGCATATACAAATTAGCATTTTCTCCATCAACTTGTTGTGCAACGCTTGTTACTAATCCTTTGTGTGTCAGCATCACCCCTTTCGGCAGCCCGGTAGTCCCGGAGGAATACGGCAGCGCTACGACATCGTCCGGCTGGATTTTCACATCAGGAATTTCGTGTTCGTCGGATTGAATCAATTCGGAGAAATGAACACAACCTTCCGGAGCTGAATCGACACATATTACCTTCAAATCATTTTCAATTGCGTAGTCCTTCACTTTCCCCGCAAAACAAGCTTGCGTGATAACAATCTTAGCATTTGAGGCTTTGGCTTGCTTTACTACCTCTGCTGGTGTAAACAGAGGATTAGCCATTGTTGAAATTGCTCCTAGATACGATGCGCCAATAAACGCAAACACAAATTCAGGGCAATTAGGCAAGAGGATCATGATTGTATCCTTCTGTTGGATCCCTAATTTGTTAAGCCCAACAGCAACTTTTCTCGAAGTAAGTTCAACTTCAGCATAAGTGTAGATTCGGTCATTTGCACCATCAATCAAACAGGGGCGGGAACTGAACTCCGATAGATTTTCAAAGCAATAAGAATGTAAAGGCAAATGTTTAGGGATGTAAATATCAGGGAGTTTAGATCGAAAGATTAAATCTCCTGATTGCTTTGTTTCGGTATCCATCGGCATCTTGAGAGCAAAAAAGGAAAAATTTGGAGCACACTGGAAAGCTAAAAGGAAAGTAGATTTTTAGCTGTGGTGTCCTGAAGATGAATGTGCAGAGATTGATGAATATATAAATGAGAAAAAAAACACAAGTCTGTGGTAGGTGAAAGGGAGTTTATGGGTATTTAGGGTTGTTCAAGGGCAACTTCTTGGAAACTTGTTTCAATTTTTTTCCTTTTTGGGGATATAAAATAATGGAGTCTTGTGGTTGGTGAGAGTAGTTCAGGGAATGAGAATTGTGGGTTCTTATAGTTAGGTGATGATAGATAATTGGGATTTTTAAATAAAAACAGTAATCATTTTTCTTAATTTACATGATACATTTTTCGATTTAGTATATTTTATTTGGCAAAAGTGTACTCTTCAATCTAAAAATGTAAAAATAGGTATAGAACTAAGCAAAGTTTTTCATCTTTCTCAAACATAATGTTCAGTCAAATTGTATTAGATAAATTTGGACGGAAAGTAAAAAAACAATTGGTCAAAATTGACATTCAAAATTGACCTTTTGAAGTCCAATATTTTCCAAGTAGGCTCTTCACCTACCGCAACTTGCTGGGACGGGGTTTTGCTGACGATCAACGGAACGGGACACTTTCACCTAACGAGAATTGGTCATTGGCACTTTCATTAAAAAAAAAAAAAAACATATTAAGGCAGCGGGGTACACATAATTTTCCGTAAGCATAATCAATATTTGAAGAAGTGAATAAACGAATAAATTATTATAACAATAAGTAATGTATTTTTTTATTATTATTACGAAGCGATTTTTGAGACACTGCTTGGGCTAAGGTATATCAACCTTAGCATTTTGGGATGACTTCAATAATTATTTTTAACAACCATATGTGGTTGGATACTAACTTAATTAATAGAGAATAGGACATAAAAAGAGTATTTATGATTGTTGTCCTGCTCATCAATAGTTGTCCTTCTTGGTTTGGTCTTAGTGTTAATTATTTTGTTCCATTATTATTATACGTTTGGAAGTAATTAAAGTTGTTGGAATGTTTATTATCCTCCCTCTTATGACTTCTTCTTACTATATAAAGGAGATGGATTTCTTGGAATGCTAGTAAAATAAAAGAATAAGGAGAAATAGCAATTTTAGTCTTTGTATTATAGGTTTATTGTAGTTTTGATCTTTGTATAATTCGATAAGCATAATTAACTTTTATGAATAAACTGACGTGTTATTATGAATATTAAATAAGAAAGAGAAAGGGAAAATTTGTGCAATCCCATCATCAATTGAGACCACTTGACCGATTTCATCCACTTGAAATTTTATGTAAAAAGTCATTAATTCAACTTCCTAATAGACTTGTTTTGTTTTTATAGCTTTTACATTTAATTCAAAATAAATGATTTTTTACATAATAAAAAAGGAATATTTATCCTTATTTAAAAAAAATTAAAATTATATAATCAAGAAGCTATTTTAAATACTAGTTACTACTTTTAAATTAAGTAGTATAATTTAGTAAGAATTATAGAGTATATCTATATATAACCCTTCTTATTTTTTCTCAAGGAAGAATTTACTTTAGCTCCTTAAATGCCTTTTGTTTCATTTGGATTTGAATATTCGACTTTCCTTAGTGTACACATTTGGAAAAAAATAATACTCCCTCCGTTCCATTTTATATGTCATCCATTTCTATAAATAGTTGCTCTATGATACTTGTCATTACATAGAATCAATGCATAAATTATCATATTGTTCCTTTTTTACCCTTGCGAGTTATTAGGATTGAAAACATACATTTGACCAACTTAGAAAAGTTAAGTAAATGATTCATGTTCATTGGTTAAATTAATTAATCAAATAAATTAATTCATATTCATTAATTGAAAACTTGAGCTCCAAATAAATTAAATAAGGGTAGAAGGGTAAAGTTACATCATTTTTTAATACAAGTGCAAAGTAAAAAAGTGACATATAAAATGGGACGGAGGGAGTAATAAAAAGATCATGCAAATTATTAGTTGATACTTGATAGTAAGCTGGTATATTCCCTACCTAAGCAAAAGAATATATATTAAAAATGACCAATTAGTTGTATCGTATTAAAATATATATTTTTAATAAACAAGTCAAAAAAAATATTACGTAAAAATTAAATTAAAAAAATAAGTATAATATTGTAATTTGTATACGATAAGAAAGATTAATATTGTAGAGCCAAATTAACATGAGGGTCTCTGAATTTTATCTCTAAACATTAAAAAGTCCATATTTAGTATAATAGTTGTCCACTTCCCAACTATTATGAACTACTCCCTCCGTCCCATTTTTACTTTGCACTTGCATTAAGAAAATAATGTAATTTTACCCTTCTATCCTTATTTAATGTTTTCTTAAGTCAACTTTATAATAAATGATGAATATATTTTCAAGATTAATTAACTACTCTATCAAGGATATAATAGGCAAAATATAGTAATTTATGCATAAATTTTAAAAAATGACAAGTATTGTGGTCCAACTATTTATAGAAAGGGATGACATATAAAATGGGACGGAGGGAGTACCAAAATATTCTCTTTATTCAATAATAGTTGTCTACTATTGACTTGACACAGAAATTAAGAAGCAGTAAATAATCAAGAACTTTATCAAATCACTCTTATTAAATATAAGTCATCTAAACATTGAAAAGTTAATAGTATTTAATAGCAAAGGTAAAATAGAATTATTCATTAATTTTATAAACTGGATAAGTATTGTTGAACACCCTAAAATAGATTAGTAATCCCTCCGTCCAATACTAGTTGATCATACTAAAAATACCTTACTAAATCAAGAAAGCATCAATTAGATATTTTCTATGTTACCCTTATAATTAAGGGAATTAAGAAAAAATTACGTGGATAAGCAAACATATACTAGTTAATTACTTAACGTAGTTGTAGTTTGCCTTAAATATAATTCGCGACCAACTTTTAGCTATAATTACGCAACTCAGTTTTTAGTTTTGTATAATTCGCACGTTTGTATAATTCAGAATTTGTATAATATAATTTGTATAACTTTTGTATAATGTAATTTTTTATAATATAATTTGTATAAAAACAATTATGATATTTGTGTTTATATAACTTCGTTATTTCGAGTTTATACAAAAATAACTTAATTATACAAATGTACTCACAGATTATACAAATCCGCGAATTATACAAACGAGACAACTTAAACTATAACTACAACCCGTAAATATGCAAACTATAGTTATGGAGCATAATTAAATTTATTATAGTGGCTATTTGCAAAAGTTCCCCAACAGCTTTTTGAAAGTTTTCATATTTGTTTGTAAAAAATTTAAGAAGTTTTTTTAAGGAGTGAATTAGTAAAATCGTCTTTTTATTTATGATTTCTTAATAATATGTATGAAAATGATAACAATTAGTAGTATTCTTTTTATGTACTCTAATATTCTCCATTCATTCTGTCTTACTCCTATATTCTTTCATATAAATGACTGACCTTAATTAAAAGTAGGAAATATTCATAGTGAGTGGATGCATATAAAAAGCTAAAGTATTGATTGAATAATATATGAGTTGATTTTGTCAATATAATTTTTTAGCTCGAGATTTGTGGATAATTAAACTATGAATAAAAATAATTTATTATATATCATGGTTGCTATAAAAATGTATTTCAAATATTAATTATTATTTTTCCATTTAAAACGCTTAATTATTTCAACTGGAACATCATAGATCAAAAGAGTGAACAACGTTATTTATAATTCGACTTCTGAACATTGTTAATTTCAAGATATTCCTTGAACGAAAAAATAGAATTTTTATCTAAGTTATGTGCAACCGCATTATACGTATGCATTTTTATTACATGTTCATTCTGACTTTCAAGTTAGATACTAGTATTTTGATTTTTTGTATGGATAATTTTGAATCGCCTTTTTTAATATTTTATTATTACGCACATTTCAACGATCATTAACTTTTTCAATGATTTTTTTTGAAAAAATACATAAAACCCCTCCTGAATTTGTCCGCATAATTTATTTTAGCACGATAACTTTACGGGTAATTATTTACCTCCATAACTCATTTCAAGTGAATTTAATATCCCCTCAAAAGTCTAGAACCACAATTGTAAAGGTAGGTGTGCTACACGCACCTCCATGTGTCAAAAAAATTATTTTTACACATTTTAAAAAAAATAAAAAACCACCCACCCCAACCTTCATCGTCCCTCACATTCCACCACCGTAGATTTCACAGTGCACCACCATTCACCAACTACTCCTCGCTTTGTTCCTCCATTACCGCCGCCATCAAATTCACAACATTTTCACCACTACCTACACCATTATCACAACCATCAACTCCACAATACCCATCACCGATAACAATATCACCAGCCGCCGTCAACTCTACAATACTCATCACCAACAGTTGTATCGCCTCCATCACCGCTAATTTCATATTTATTAACACCACCACCATTGAAATCAACTCCAAAATACCACGTCATCACTGTCAATTTCAAAATACATCAATACACATCACAAACATTAATGATGTCAATAGAATTTGGTCACAATAAACGTCTGAAAACAAATTTATAAAAAAAAGTGAAGAATAGTGAGAGAAGAATGAAAACGTGTGCAGGTAATTAGATCCGCCACAAACACCACATCGAAATGAATATGGATGGTTTTACCCAATACCTATCATCAACTCCACAATACCCACCACAAACACCATCGGCACGAACAATTTTATTTCCTCATGAACTGAACACCCGCCTCAGAGTGTTAAAGTATAGTACTTCCGCTCTCTTTAACCACGCAATAGACACCTCTGACCAACTTTTTGTCCTTTCCAAGGAAATCAAAATGCTTTTTTTTTTCATTTTTAATTCTAGTGGAATCGAAGAGGTGGGGGTGGTGATGGAGGAAGAGGAATGGAGAAATGGTTGATTTCATGGTGGCATACGGTTGCTTTGTGAACAGGATGAAAGATGGAGAGAGAGAAATGAAAAAATTAATGAAATTGAAATTTGATCAGCTTTTTAATTACTCCCTCCGTCCTCATTTTATGTGATGTAGTTTGACTCGGCACGGAGTTTAAGAAAGAAAGAAAGACTTTTAAAACTTGTGGTCCAAAATGAATGATAGAAATTTGTGTGGCTGTAAATCATTTCATTAAGGGTAAAATAGACATTTTATAGTGAAATTGTTACTTAATATAGAAATGTGTCATTCTTTTTGGGACTGATTAAAAAGGAAAGTAAGTCATATAAATTAGGACAGAGGGAGTACTTTTTTCCCTTTTCACGCGAGTTTGGGAGAGTGATCACACTTTCCTTGTTATATCATCAATTAAGGAGGTATTAAATTCACTTGAAATGAGTAAAGGAGGTAAATAATTATCCGTAAAGTTACAGTGCTAAAGTAAGTTATGCGGACAAGTTCAAGTTTTTTTTTTTTTTTTTTATATGTATTTTCCCAATTTTTTTTAATGGAAGAGTCATGAGTATGTAGCACAACACTGTTATTACTATATATCTCCAAAGTATTTAGGGTTCGTTTAATATGAGGATAAAAGATAATAATTTCGATATAAAATTATTCAGCCTTTATTAAATTAAAAATACTAATTAATTTTAAAATTATTTATGTCACTATTTAAATAATAATGATAAGATAAATTATTTATCCCATTTTATAATAAAACAACCCCTTAAACCGTTAACCAAATGCTAAAAAATTGTACATTGGGAGGTGAGACTTGAAAAAATTATCAATCTCGAAGGAGATATATATTTCATTGAAATAGTGTTACTGCCACATCGTATGTGTAATTAATTGTTCAATAAAAGAATATATCAAAACAAAGCATATTCAGCCTTGCTTTCAAAACTCATAAAACGTGTTCGTTACGTTGTCGTATTATAAGTAATTACTCCTTCATTCACTTTTTGTTACGGTTTGACTTGATACACCCATTATGAAAATAATTTCGTTATTAATATATGTATTTTATCAAATTATCTTTCATTATAAATAATGTCTTAGAAAATGATTTGAAAAATAAGTATTTAATGTTGAGGGCAAAATATGAAAAAGAATTATTGTCTTCTCTTGATACGTCAAAAATGAAAAGTAAAAATAAAATATTATTTAAAGAAAAAGTGAAAAGTAAAAGTGTAGACGAGAGGGAGTTGCTCGGATGGTAAGCACCCCTCACTTTCAACCCGAAGGTTTCGAGTTCGAGTCCCCTAAGAAAGCAAAAGGGGTGGGAGCTCCTAGGGAGGGTAAAAAAAAAAAGTGTTTAAAAGGAGTAGTTAATGTGTTATTTGAATCTTCTAAGTAACTAGATACAAGATCCGTGTCAGCATGGGGCCCAATATATATTAATTTTTCGTTTCAATTTATGTGATATTATCAAATTTGAGAAGTTATCCAAATTTTTATATGATTTTTAAAATACTTTAAGTTGTTAGTACTTTTTTACATAATTTTAAAAATAATATATTGTACTTTCTTTGTTCCAATTTTTGTGGCATATATAGAATTTTAAAATTAACCATTAAATATTTCTTTTACATATATTAAGTTATAAATTATTGTAATTTATAGTATATTTTTAACATAATTTTTAAATAATATATATGTTACTTTTCATGTCCCAATTTATGTGGAATTCATATATTTTTTAGAGTCAGTTGATTTTTTTATATGTATTTCAATTTTTTAAAAGTTGTTAATTATTGTGATTTATAATACTTTTTACGTTGTTTACAAACAATATATATTTATTATTTAACCCATTTTATGTGGTACCGATAGAATTTCAAGAGTCTATCAAAAAATTTTATATAGCTTTTAAGTATTTAAGTTGTTATATTATTTTTTTTGTTTCAATTTACGTGATATCATGAAACTTGAGAAGTTATTAAAAATACTTTAAGTTGTTAGTACTTTTTTACATAATTTTTAAAATAATATATTGTACTTTCTTTCTTCCAATTTACGTGGTATATATAGAATTTTAAAATTAACCACTTTTTTATACGTCTTTTACATATATTAAGTTTTAAATTATTGTAATTTATAGTACCTTCTTAACGTAATTTTCAAATAATATATATATTACTTTTCATGTCCCAATTTATGCTGCATTGATAGATCTTTTTAGAGTCAGTTAATCTTTTTTTATGTATTTTAATTTTTTTAAAATTGTTAACTATTGTGATTTATAATACTTTTTACGTTATTTTCAAACAATATATATTTATTATCTAACTCATTTTATGTGGTATCAATAGAATTTCAAGAGTCAATCGATTTTTTTTATATAACTTTTAATATTTAAGTTGTTAATTATTATAATTTATAGTATTATTTATATAATTTTTTTAAAAAAGACATAATTTTCCAATATTCATTATTTTAATTTTTTAAAAATGGTTAACTATTGTGATTTATAATACGTTTTACGTCATTTTCAAACGATATATATTTATCATCTAACTCATTTTATGTGGTATCAATAGAATTTCGAGATTCAATCGAATTTTTTTATATAATTTTATAATATTTAAGTTGTTAATTATTATGATTTATAAAAAAAATTAAAAAGACATAATTTTTCAATATTCATTATTTTTCACTCTAAACGCAATTTTTTTTTAGTAACAAATAAAGTAATTAGTGTTTTAAAGTGGGACCCATATGAAATAAAGTACTAACAAATAGAGTGAAAAAAAGAAAGAAAAAGAATGGTCCACCTGCTTGGAAAATTGAGCCAATAATGCGGCTGAGAAATGAAAATGTTAGAAGGGCTTTTATGTCCTACATTAAGAAAGTGCAATTATAAAACAACCAAGTACAACATATTTCAAGCATGATATTAAGAAAATGTCCATAATGCCTCTGTGGCTGCTTATTAAGTACTCTCTCCGTCCCATTTTATATGATGTACTTTGATTTGGCACAAACTTTAAGAAAAATGGAAAGACTTTTAAAACTTGTGGTCCAAAATGAATGATAGAAATTTGTGTGGTTGTAAATTATTTCATTAAGGGTAAAAAAGATATTTTATAGGCAAATTGTTACTTAAAATAGAAATGTGTCATTCTTTTTTAGACTGACTAAAAAGGAAAGTAAGTCATAGAAATTGGGACAGATGGAGTAGTAGATAAGAAAATGTCCATATTCCGCCTGTGCCTGCTTATTGTCACTTATATATAAGTAGTAGAAATGTTAGAAGGGCTTTTATGTCCTATATTAAGAGTGCACTTATAAAACAACCAAGTACAACATATTTCAAACATGATATTAAGAAAATATTAAGAAAATGTCCATAATGCCCCTGTGGCTACTTATTAAGTA
>JAJONZ010025150.1:0-14739 GCA_029582445.1 Solanum paucissectum | reverse complement strand
TGTTTCAGTGACTCACAATTGCAGGGACCCGGTCCCTGGCAGAGTTCTCTCCATCAGATATATAATGGTATACAACTGGAAAGCTTTCGCGTCAGAGGTTTGTGAGGTCGTCAGTGTACCACACCAATCAGAATGGACGAGATTGTCTGTTTCAGTGACTCACAATTGCAGGGACCCGGTCCCTGGCAGAGTTCTCTCCATCAGATATATAATGGTATACAACTGGAAAGCTTTCGCGTCAGAGGTTTGTGAGGTCGTCAGTGTACCACACCAATCAGAATGGACGAGATTGTCTGTTTCAGTGACTCACAATTGCAGGGACCCGGTCCCTGGCAGAGTTCTCTCCATCAGATATATAATGGTATACAACTGGAAAGCTTTCGCGTCAGAGGTTTGTGAGGTCGTCAGTGTACCACACCAATCAGAATGGACGAGATTGTCTGTTTCAGTGACTCACAATTGCAGGGACCCGGTCCCTGGCAGAGTTCTCTCCATCAGATATATAATGGTATACAACTGGAAAGCTTTCGCGTCAGAGGTTTGTGAGGTCGTCAGTGTACCACACCAATCAGAATGGACGAGATTGTCTGTTTCAGTGACTCACAATTGCAGGGACCCGGTCCCTGGCAGAGTTCTCTCCATCAGATATATAATGGTATACAACTGGAAAGCTTTCGCGTCAGAGGTTTGTGAGGTCGTCAGTGTACCACACCAATCAGAATGGACGAGATTGTTTGTCCAACAGTTAATACGTCTTTATGATTGATATTTTCAACATGACAAACAACATATCAAATTCATTCATTAAAAAGAGAAAGAGAGCGAGAAAACCTTTTCAAGAACTCCCAAAGAACATTGCAAGGGACCTGGTCCCTACAAGACTGCGATATGAAAAGGTGACAAGACAGCCGTCAAAAAAGTTGCCACCTCTGATGTGGTAGGTGAGCAACTTTTCTGAACAGCAGGCTTTTGGCAAATAAGGTCGTCTCAAGAAGTTTGTGTGTATTTTATATAGTCTCTTCACCAAAACACAAAGTCAAGTTTTGGCAAACAAAGTTTTGGATTTCAGAAAATCCAAAAGCTTAAAAGAAGAAGCCATCTTCAAGGAAGTATTATCCTCAAGAGCAACATGTACCTAATAGAGCTACAAGCTGTCTAGTTGTCTTAGGATTATATCTTTCGTGCTTACATTGTAAATCTATTCCTAATCTATAAAGGAAATAGATCTTTGTTCGATTCTGCAAAAATTCTAAATCAGTTAGGTTGATTGGTTTAGTGGGCAACATTGTTGTTGCTTAGTTGAATTCTAAATCATCTAAGAGTTAGGTGGTTTAGTGGGCAACATTGTTGTTGGTTAGTCAAAGTCTAAATCGTCCAGAGGGTGGTGGTTTAGTGGGCAACCTGTGTGTTGCTTAGTTGAATTCTAAGTTATACTGTGTCGGGTAGCTTAGTGGGAAATAGTGATATTGCTTAGTTGCTCTATTTGTAGTGGAATGCTACATTTAGGGGGAAGGGATTTAGAGGTAAATTCCTAGGTTGCAAGTTGTTGTAATCTGAATCGTTGCTCTATTTGGAAGAAATGGAGTTTGGTTTGAAAAGCCTATAAGGACAGATCGTGGTTTTCACCGCCCTTGAGCAAGGTGGTTTCCACGTAAATCATTGTTCAGATTTTACTTTCAGCCATTTACTTTCTGCATTTATTTCAGCTATTGTTCTTGCTGAGTCAAGGGACCTGGTCCATTGACGTATAGTGGATGCTCACTATTGCTTGTGCTTACATTCTGTTCTTACTGTGTCAATGGACCTGGTCCATTGACTGTTAGTGGACGCGTACATTCCAACAATTGGTATCAGAGCTTGGGTTCTCTATCTGGTTAACACCAAGAGAGAGATTCCTACGAGGAATGACAGCTCCACTAAGTCTTGATGGTCCTTACGTTCTTACCAAGGACGTGAAAGATGGAGATCTAACTCAGGAGGTTCCCAATTCTAGAAGAAAGTGTGATGAAGCAGACAGAAAGAAGGAGAAGTCAGTAGTGCTAAATGTATCTCAAAATGATGCTTCTGAAGATGAAGAGGAAATGACTTATTTGACTAACAAGTTTCAAAAAATAGTCAAAAAACATGTAGGGTTTCAAAAGAAGGGAAACTCCAACAAAACAGCCAATGCAAACGACCTTTGTCATAAGTGCGGAAAGCCAGGGTACTTTATGAGAGACTGCCCTATGCACAAGAGTGAGCACAAGAAATGTGTCCAGTCCGCAGGAAACAAGAACAAAAGCAAGGACCAGGTCCGTGACAAGTCAAGCAGAAGAGAAACTGTTGATCATGCGGTGAAGAAAGCTCAGATAGTCTTGGGAAATACCTCAAGTGATTCAGATGATTCTGAACACTCTGATGATGCTTTCATGGCAAATTCAGATG
Source organism: Solanum paucissectum (assembly GCA_029582445.1). Classification (NCBI taxonomy): domain Eukaryota; kingdom Viridiplantae; phylum Streptophyta; class Magnoliopsida; order Solanales; family Solanaceae; genus Solanum; species Solanum paucissectum. Next base: position 12,315 of record JAJONZ010025150.1, on the reverse strand, counting down.
ATGAGGATGCTAATGAAGAGGTAACATTATCATACGTCAAGCTAAACTTGAATACCTTTCCTATTAGCAAATTGAGAAAGCTAGTTGTTGTACTAATCAATTTGATCAATGAGCTAATGACTGAGAATGATCTCGTGAACAATAGCCTAGACATCTCTCAAGATGACAAAATTGCTCTAGTTACCCAAATCTAATGTTGAAAAACAAATGGTTGTTCTAGAAACTGAAAATCTAGAACTGAAGAAAAAGATAAAAATGGTGACTATTACAGTTTCTAAAGAAAAGAACGAGGCCAACAGCTTGCAGCTGGAGCTTGAAAATAAGTTGCACACTGCTGAAATGAAGATGAAATTGGCTTTAGAGAGAAATTGTGTGTTGGAGAGGGACCTGGTCCGTGTAAAAGAGGAACTTCAAAAATCCCTCAAATGAACCAATTCCTCTAAGATCCTTATAAATCTATTTGGTCAAGGAAACAACAGTAAAAGAGGGATGGGCTGCGAAAAGATAGATCCCCATACAATCCTCACATCAAATTTGTTTTTGATGTTGATGATCTGTTGTGTGTGCATTGTGGTCGAGATGGACATCTTAAGATAGATTGTCCTGTGTTGAAAAAGTATGGAGGAAGTTCATCAAACTATTCCAAACAGAGGAATAGACTGAAGAAGGGACCTGGTCCTGCTTCTGGTCCCGAGTTGAAGAAAACCAGCCTGCCTTACAAAACAAAAGATCGTCTTATCACTCCGTTATCTGCTTACTGGTTGTGCAAGTGAGAGGAGGGAGCATTAGTCAGTGTTGGTTTATGAATAGTAGATGCTCAAAGCACATGACTGAGAAAACTACAAAACTTCCTCTTTCTCAAGGCACTTCAAGGTGGAGGTGTCTCTTTTGGTAATGGCAAGAAATGGTATATTCTTGGTGTAGGCAGAACTTGAAAGTCTGTGGAACACTCTTTTGAAGCCGTGTACTATACCAACAGGTTGAAGTACATTCTTTCAAGTGTTTCACTGATATGTGATGAATAAAATGAAGTTAAGTTCTTGTCAGAAAAATGGGTTGTCACAAACTTGCTCTCTCGGGTGATGATCTTGACAGAAAAAAGATGCAAGAACATGTATATTGCTGATCTGAACTCTGCTCGTAGTAACAATCTCACTCTCCTTTGTGGTCAAGGTGAGAATACTAATCAATGACTCATGAGACTCGGCCATGTGAAGGCTCCTCTGCTTAACAAACTTGTGTCAAGGGACCTGGTCCTCGGTCTGCTCAAAATAAAATCTGCAGATGACAAAGTTTGTGATGCTTGTGTTAAAAGAAGCAGATCAGACCATCCTTCAAGTGGAATATGTAGGCTTTTAATCTTTTAAACAAATTTTGGGATGAAGCGGTGAATACTACATGTTTTGTCACCAAAATGATGATATTGAGAAGTTTGATCTCAATATTGATGAAAGAATAGTGGTGGTACACTCTTCCTCCAGCAGGCTTATCGGGTGTATAAAAAGGTGGTCATGTGATTTTTGATGAGTTTGGAAGAGTTGAGAAGTTGCAAAAGAAAGAAGATTCTAAGATGGAAGGGTTGCTTCAGATTCAGAGAGACGGTCTAAATGGTGAGCTTGCTAAAGAACATCCTCTTCATGAATCCAACAATATAAAGGAAGTTGATGCAGATGATGAACCTGATGAGGGACCCGGTCCGTTCGACAGTGATGAACAAAGATGGTGCATTTCAAACTGATAATGTGAATTCTGAAAGGTGAGAATGAAGAAGCTGATCAAGCTCGGTTTGAAAGAAGCAAAGTATGACACTCGGTTCCCCAACAAGCTGATAGGTTGTCCACATTCCTTTTCAACAATGGCTTCAAAAGATGTAAAATTGACAAAACCCTCTTTTTGAAATCACAAGGAAAGGAATTACTGATTATTCCAGTACATATTGATGATGTCATCCTTGAAGCAACCTTTGAGGTGTTGTGTGAAGAGTTTGTTGCACTCATGAGTAGTGAGTTTTGAAGTGAGTACAATGGAAGAATTAAATTTCTTCTTGGAGTTGTAGATCAAGCAAACTTCTAAAGGTACCCTCGGGTGTCAATAAAAGTACATCAATGAGCTGCTCAAATGGCTTAACATACTTGAAGTCAAGACAATGTTAAAGAGGGGTAATGTCATAATGAAGTTTTGCAAAATGAAAGATGAAGTGGCTGATATCTTCACTAAAGCCCTAAGCAAGGACCAATTGTATACTCTCATAGGAACTTAGCTACATGGAAGAAGATAGCACAATGTTCAGGGCAATTGAGGTCTGATCAAAGACAAGGACATGGTACTAGTTCAGAGAAGCTGTTGAATAGGAGGGTGTCTGATTTTAAAAAAATGAAATGAAAAAAAAAATTGAAATGAAATTTTCTTTTTGGTTCTTCAATTATTGATCTATTCATCTCGGAGGCCTTGAGTAAGTTTGATCTTACCAATCTTCCTGTTATGAGAAACTCAGGCTAGTGTTGGAAGCTATGACTGTTGCTCTTGCTAACAGGAATACTGAAATGGTTTGCCTAATGGCTCAACTTCTGAAACAACACTAAAAGAGGGACCAGGTTGGAAAAAAAATTGGTTGCCCTAAAGGTTCAACATGAAGCATGGGCAGTAAAGCATGTTGAACTTTAAGAGAAGATTCTGAAAAATCATGCTAAGGGATATGATCTACCAATTCTATTCTTTAAATCCCTTGCTTCTACGTTATCCCCTCTCTTCCTAAATTTCCATTTCAATCCTTATTCCTCCTCGTTTTCTATCAAAATTTAGTGGGAATTGTCTTGGTTCTCATTCATAATGATATGTTCAATGCTTTGATTGCTGATCTTTTATTTATGAATGAAAAGTACCTTGTTTCTACTGACTTGTCTCATTACTTTATGTATTTTTACTCATGGTCAGTGTTGCCCAAGTGGCCATGAATTTGCTTGAATTTCATTTTTGTCAACTTGGTTTACTGCTTTCACCCTTTTTTTATGATGTCAAAAGGGGGGAAATTGCTAAGGCATGATATCAATGATTTAGCTACTTGAAGAGCTACTTAAAGAGGACATGGTCATGTCGATAGGGGGAATCAATGCTACCTAAAAAAGACATGGACATGCTGTTGATAAGGGGAAGAAGTGTTGAACAAGTTTGTCATCATCAAAAAAAAAAATGTTATTTTGTTGATAATGAGAAGTTTTGATGATTTGACAAACTTGGGATCGATCCAGTTACCTAAAAAGTCTTATAAATAGGGGGAACTAGTAAATAAGTGTGTTACCATCAAAAAGGGGGGAAATGTTATTTTGCAGCTGATGTTAAGTTTTGATGATTTAACAAACTTATGGATCTAACAAGGTACCAGATCCTTGTTATCAGGATTCACGATAGGGAAAATGAATGAATAGACACAGTGTGAGGAACATTTGTGCGTCATCATCAAAAAAGGGGAAAATGTTATATTCTAGGTATTTTGATGATCCTCACAAATGCAGGGACCCGATCCTTGGCAGAGTGCTCTTCTCCATATTCATCATGGGGTATAACTGTAAAGTTGTTATGTCAGGTGGTAGGTGAAAAGTGCAGTGTACTGCACCAATAAGAAGAGCGGACAAGATTGTCTGTTTCAGTGGCTCACAATTGCAGGGACCCAGTACCTGGCAGAGTTCTCTCCATCAGATATATAATGGGATACAGTTGAAAAGTTGTCGCATCAGAGGTTGGTGAGGTCGTCAGTGTACCACACCAATCAGAATGGATGAGGTTATTTGTCCAGCGATTAATACGTCTTTATGATTGATATTTTCAACATGACAAACAACATATCAAATTCATTCATTAAAAAGAGGAAGAGAGCGAGCAAGCCTTTTCAAGAACTCCAAAAGAACATTGCAAGGGACCTGGTCCCTACAAGACTGCGATATGAAAAGGTGACAAGACAGCCGTCAGAAAAGTTGCCACCTCTGATGTGGTAGGTGAGCAACTTTTCTGAACAGTAGGCTTTTGGCCAATAAGGTCGTCTCAAGAAGTTTGTGTGTATTTTATATAGTCTCCTCACCAAAACACAAAGTCAAGTTTTGGCAAACAAAGTTTTGGATTTCAGAAAATCCAAAAGCTTAAAAGAAGAAGCCATATTCAAGGAAGTATTATCCTCAAGAGCAACAGGTACCTAATAGAGCTACAAGCTGTCTAGTTGTCTTAGGATTATATCTTCCGTGCTTACATTGTAAATCTATTCCTAATCTATAAAGAAAATAGATCTTTGTTCGATTCTGCAAAAATTCTAAATCAGTTAGGTTGATTGGTTTAGTGGGCAACATTGTTGTTGCTTAGTTGAATTCTAAATCATCTAAGAATTAGGTGGTTTAGTGGGCAACATTGTTGTTGGTTAGTCAAAGTCTAAATCGTCCAGAGGGTGGTGGTTTAGTGGGCAACATGTGTGTTGCTTAGTTGAATTCTAAGTTATACTGTGTCGGGTAGCTTAGTGGAAAATAGTGATATTGCTTAGTTGCTCTATTTGTAGTGGAATGCTACATTTAGGGGGAAGGAATTTAGAGGTAAATTCCTAGGTTGTAAGTTGTTGTAATCTGAAGCATTGCTCTATTTGGAAGAAATGGAGTTTGGTTTGAAAAGCCTATAAGGACAAGTCGTGATTTTCACCGCCCTTGAGAAAGGGGGTTTCCACATAAAATCATTGTGCAAATTTTACTTCCAGCCATTTACTTTATGCATTTATTTCAGCTACTGTTCTTGCTGAATCAAGGGACGTGGTCCGTTGGCGTATAGTGAATGCTGACTATTGCATGTGCTTACATTCTGTTCTTACTGTGTCAAGGGACCTGGTCCATTGACTGTTAGTGGACGTGTACATTCCAACATGACCTAATTTAGGCACCCATTAAAGGGCAAGAGAAGCATTGAAATTGGAAACTATTTTGGAATGAATTCAACTGATTCATTGAGATGAAGAATGTCCTATTTATACATGATACAATTGCATCTAATCTATCTATCCAATCAACAATCAACACGTGGACTGAATTAATAAGTTAGTGCTAACAACTCATCTAACTAACTCATTAACCGACTTAGCTAACTAAGTAAACAAGAGCTAACTATTTAGCAAACGCATATCTCAATACTCCCCCTCAAGCTGGAGGGTCAAGTATATTAAGCACTCCAAGCTTGCCAAGTAAATGTAAGTGTTGAATGCTGGTGAGGGCCTTAGTTAATAGGTCAGCTTGTTGCTCCTTTGTGTTAACATAAACAACTTTAACAGTCCCTTCCTTGATCTTGTCTCGAACAAAATGGCAGTCAATTTCGATGTGCTTTCACTACTAAAAACACAGTGTTTAGCGACGGATATTAGCGATGAATTATATTCCGTCACTAAATAACGACGAATTTGCAACGGACTAGCTATTTTGTTGCAAAAATTACAAATAATTTTTTGAGGTCTGATATAGCGACGGATTGGCGACGAAATTATTTTTTAGTCGATAAAAATTAGCGTGAAACTTTGGCTCCTTAATTTTTGCTACGAATGTTGCAACAACGTAGGTGTGACAAATTTGATTAATATTTCGCGACGGAATTTGTGACGGAAAGGCGTTGCTAGAATTATAAATATATTTTTATGGAATTTAAAATATATAGTGACGGAAAATCCGTCGCTAAAATTTAATCTAAATAAATATATTTATTTTGTAACGACGGATGTTATAATCCGTCACTAATATTGTTACAATTTTTTTTTAAACTAAGGTCCATTTTATTAATATTGTTGGGATCAAAGTGAGTCCACAACAAACAAAAAAAAGGAAACAAAACTACACCTCAGGTGAAAAAAAACAGTCCCTAAAAAATAGGGTTTTTTCTTCATCGCAAAGCTTCTGCCTCCGTCTTCCCAAAAAACTACACCTCAGGTGAACAAACAAAGCTTCCGTCTTCCCAAGCTTCTGCCTCCGTCTAGCTACTGCTTCCGTCTTCCCAAGCTTCCGCCTCCGTCTAGCTACTGCTTCATCTTTGAGTTATCAGCAAACATTTTGGGGAAGTCAAGTGTCGATCAACTTCCAAAGGTGAGCAATCTTTATTTTATGTTGTTGTTTGTCTTTTCACTGTCTTCATCTCATAAATTTGCCTCTGATTTGCTTTTCTTTTGAAGGTATACCATCCGGTGTGTAAAACTTGAAGAAAGACTTAGACATTCGGTAAGTTTCCTATTTCTCCTTCTTCTTCTTCTTTTCGATGTCATCGTTCTTACTGTTCTGGTGTGTGTGACGTTTTTTTGCTCTATTATATCTGTAATTTGGTAAAATGACTATTTTTCTGATTCTAACTTCTCATCATAAGCTTAGATTGGTCAATTGTTGGTCTAGAATGGTTCGGCTATCTTAAGCAAGACTTGACCATTCTAATCTCACTGAGACTGTTGCTAAGCACAACTTCGTTGTTGTTGAATTCTATGCACCTTGGTAATTAATTTGTTGTTTATTTATTTATTTTCTTAAAAAAAGTTCATTTTTTTGCTTCTTGAATCTGTATGTGCAGAATGTAATGAATGATTGGATGAAAGGGGTTTTGTTTTTTATCTTTTCTTTTGTTATTTTAGTGAATTTTTGCTGTAATTTTTTTATTTTCACAAGTTGTGTGAGGAATGCATCAAGATCAGTTCTTGATGTTAATTTGTCTTAAAGGGTTTATCAAGGACCCCTTTTGCTCTACTTTGTTGGTTTCTCTGGTTTTAGAAAGTGTATGTGCAGAAGATAATCAATGATTGGTTCTTTTTCTTTTGGGGGATTTAAGGTTTTGTTCTGTAAAGGGGTTCTGTTTCTGATTTTTGTTTTGTTTTCTGAATCTTTTGAGTAGTTGAGGGATTTCATGATGGGGTGTTTTCTTGGGGTTTAAGTTTTTTTTTTTTTTTTGTAAAAAGCTTGGTTCTTTTTTTATTATTTGCTGTAATTATTTATTTACACATTGACTTGAATTTGTCTGAAAGGGTTTTTCAAGGATCCTTTTGTTGATGGTTGTTTTTGGATTTGTGGATTGATTGAGGTTTTAAAGCTTTTCTATAAAAAGCTTGTTCTTTTAATTCATGTTTACTGCTTTTTCATGTTTGCTGCTTTTTCTTGGTTCTAGAATCTGGACTTGCTTGATGAGTTCTAGGTTATAAGTCTTAAAAGTCAGCCTCCAAGTAATTTCGAATGTGTCCACTATGTTTACTTAGTTTGCTGCTCAAAGTTTCAACTGTCATTCACACTGGAGAATTCAATTTTTTCATTATATGACTACCTTGGAAAAACAATAGTTCAAGATTGGATTGAGTACGTTGGATATCCTTACTCCTATTTTTAGCAACTATAATAAGATTTAGCTATATTAGGCAACAATTCATTTGATGTAACATAATTAGGCAACTTTATTCAGAATAGTATCCGGAAATCAATGGTAATAGGAATTGTTGGAAGTAATGTAACACAGTTTTTTAACTACACAAGGATTGAAAGATTGTTCTTAAGCATTTTCAAGTAACTATATTGTTTTCCAGTGGTTGAAAAACAAATAACTTGACTAAGTTTGATCGAAGTACTTGATAGTCATGTTCAACTTCATGCATAGCATAAGAGAAGTTTATGAATGATGGTGACTAGTAAGACTCGAAAGGAAGTCAGGTCAGTGAGCAATTGAGTTGTATTCTTGCAAACTTCATTGGTCAATACACTTGTCAAACTTCATTGAGAATGAAATGTTGAGATTAGGTGGAAATTCTCTCTAGTGGTATCTCTTTCTATAGTTCCCTAAACATTTCTTGTATACATGCCTCTCTTTATCTCTCTTCTTTTTTCATATCAACCTTTACATCCGAATACATAATGTGCAAGTGTTTGCTGCAGCTAAAAGAAACTTGTAAAATTGTCATGTTACATACTTTGCAGGGGGAGAATAAAGTCCTCATCACTCTACAATCTGAGAAAGTTGTTCCTTTTGAAGCCAGCATTTTGAATGTAACAGAAAATAAATAAAATTTCTCGAGCAAAGAAGAAAAGTATAGAAGAGAAAGAGAAAAACCACTTTGAGGGAGACGACGGATTCTACCCCTACTCAAGTCAAAGCAACTACACAATGACCAAGAGCCTGTAAGATTAATTTTTTTTTGGAGTAACCACTTATTTAGATTCTGCTTACCTATCTTTCCTTTTCTCAAGAAACTTATGAAGTGAGATATTCTTGCAATATGTAACTCTGATAAACCAATGTTATCATGCATATTAGAACCAATCTCAGAAAATTTTACTATGCAGTTCGAGTAAGTAGCACTCGCTCTATTTTCTTAGTTTGTAAATTGTTTATGGAATAGTTGTTTTGTAGTTGTTTTTGGAGTTGTTTCAGTGCTTTCTTACTGTTGTTTTTTATGCAATTATAATCCTATTTTAGAGCGAATATGGTGTTGTTGTTTTGGTGTAATTCGGGTGTTATTTTGAGGTTTTTCTGCTGCAATTTTAGTGCTGCCTTTTTGTGCGATTCAAGTGCCATTTTAGTGTGAATCTAGTGCAGTTATTTTGGTGCAATTCCAATACCATTTTGGTGCTTTTCGGGTGTTTCTGGTGCTACTTTGATGCGTATTGGAGCTGTTTTGGTGTATTTCTGCTACTATTTTAGTGCTGTTCTGGCAAAAATTTGAAGACCCATGTACAATTAAGCTTAAAATGTTATTTATGTTCTGCATTTGTCTTCAAAAATTATTTTGTTCCCAATCTTTAATGATTTTTCTTTTTCTCAACCTATTACAGGAAAAACGTGAAGAAATACTACGAGAAAAAACAATTTCTCAAGTTGACATTGATCAATGTGAAGCATATTACCAAGCTGAGGGGGGAGAAATGAAGAGAAGAATATAAGGTCTTGGATATGAAGCAAAAAGTTGCTATGGGAAGAATCTTTATGACATCTCATCATCAGTACCACCTTTAGTTTCTCAATCAACACAAACAAATATGGATGAGTTTGTAAAGAAAATGCTTCCTGCATTTACTAGTTACTTTCTTCCTATTATTATTTTCTTCCTATTATTATTGAGTGGGTACAAGAAGTGATTACTCCCATTGAGAACTCATCAGTCGTGATACCTACAGTGCCTCCTCCTGCTACTACTAATGTGGACGAGGTTGATAATTAGTTTCTAGTGACCATCTTATCTCTTAATTTTCCACAACTTTAATTTTTGATATTGCCTGTCTTTTTGGAAAGTACAAAATGTGCAGTAGCAATATTTGATGAATTTAGGTTCTTTTAAGAATAGTTAGTAGACTGTTTGGATGTTTTGAATCGAAGATATGTGATTTGAATCTTCTATCTATATATTTTGAATCGTCTATGCATATTATTTAATATGAATGTTGGTTATTTTAGGGATATTTAGTAATTTTTATTTAATTTATTTCAGCAATGCATATTTAAAATAAATAAATCAAATTCATAGGAAAAAAATTTAGCAACAAATTTAGCGACTATTTGGTTCCCTAAGAGAACACTGACGACGAACTAGCGACGAACTATTAAGCACCAAATATGCTGGCTCAAATGATGGAATAGTTGCGACGGATTAACGACGAAATTTTGTCACAAATTCATCTAACATGACAGAATGAATTTTGATATTAGCAACGAATTGTATATTTATAATGACAGATCAATCCGTCGCTAACACGTGGCGACGGATATCATTCATCTCAAAGACGTCGCTAAATTTGTGACGGAACTCATTTTTTCGTCACTAAAAAATTACTAACGAGCGAAATAGTAACAACCAACAATCCGTTGCTAATCTATCACTAAACAGGTTTAGTGACGGAATATCATAGATTAGCGACGGATTCCGTCGGTCGGTAAACGCTGATTTTTTTGTAGTGGTTCAAGTGGCTAAAACATTTTGGGAAAGAGTTACTGAATGTAAGGTTCATGATTTACTCCATGATCTTGCGATACAAAAGGCATTGGAGGTAAACTTCTTTGACATTTATGATCCAAAAAGTCACTCCATATCCTTTTTATGTATCAGACATGTCATTCATAGTCAAGAAGAAAGGTACCCCTCACTTGATCTTTCTAACTTAAAGTTGAGGTCACTTATGTTCTTCGATCCAGATTTTCGTAAGATGAGTCTTATAAACTTCAGGAGTGTGTTCCAACATCTCTATGTGTTGTACTTGGAGATGCGTGTTGACAATATGTCTATTGTATTAGTAACTGATGCCATAGGAAGTTTGGTATGAGAGGTATCAATGACCTTCTGTCTTCCATTGGCAACCTCAAGAATCTACAGACACTTGTTGTCAATGAGGGCGGATACACTTGCCAACTACCCCACAAGACAGCTGACCAAATAAATTTGAGACATTTAGTTGCTCGGTATTCAAAACCTCTAGTACATATAAGCAAACTCACTAATCTTCAAGTTGTTGATGGCATCCATTGTGATCAATGGAAAGATGTTGACCCTGTTGATTTAGTCAATCTTGGAGAATTAAGCATGCATCATATTAAGAAATCTTACTCCCTAAACAACATTAGCAGCTTGAAAAACCTTATCATTCTCACATTGTTTTGTGAAGGTTATAAAACATTCCCATCCCTTGAATTTGTTAATTGTTGTGAAAAGCTCCAAAAATTGAGGCTAAAAGGGGTGATAGAGAAACTGCCTAATCTGTTTCCAAATTCCATCACAATGATGGTTCTGAGGGACTCAAGACTGACAGAAGATCCGATGCCTATTTTGGGAACGTTGCCAAACCTAAGGAATCTCGAATTGATTACAGCTTATAAAGGAAAAGAAATGATGTGCAGCGATAACATCTTCAGTCAACTAGAGTTCCTTATTCTTAATGCACTACTAAAAAGCTGTTAAAACATGACGGAAGGAAAAGCGATGTCAATTGCCACACCGTCCGTCGCTTTTGAATAAAAGTAATTTTAAATTATTATTTTTTTACAAAAAGCGACGGACAACATCTCTTAGTCCGCCGCTTTATTTCGCGGATTTTTGCGCCAAATAGATATATATTTAATAATTAATTATTAAAAATAGTTAGAGACGTTGTCCGTCGCTTTTTATTAAAAATAATTATTTATAAATTAAAAAATAGCCACGCCGTCCGTCACTTTTTATTAATTTTAATTGATTAATTATTTTTTCAAGAAGCGACGGACAACATCTCTTAGTCCGCCGCTTTTTGGTCAAAATACTGGTCAAATCATTAACGAAAGCGACGGACAGTGTCTCTTAGTCCGTCGCTTTTTGGTCAAAATGTTGGTCAAATATTTTTTTAAAAGCGATGGACAAAGAGGTTGTCCATCACTTTTTTTAAAATATCTGATAGCACAGACGCGAAATTCCCCATTTTTCCATCTCTCTTCCTTCTCTCTTCCTCTCTCTACACGCCGACGCTGACGAAGAGACGCTGACGCCGCCGCTGCCCACTGCACCACCGCCCCACGCCGACGCTGCTAGACCCGACCTCGACCCCGACCCCACTATCTCTCCATTGTCTCCTTCTCCTTTAATTCAAGGTTAGAGTTTCATGAAATTATTTTTAATTTCTTTCAATTTGAGTATTGAATTAGTTTTTTATTGATTGTTAGTTTGATTGATTGTTAGTTAGTAAGTGAATGATTTAGGGTTTTTTATTTTGTTAATTAGTATTGAATAATTTGTTTTTTATTTATTGTTAGTTTGATTGATTGTTAGTTAGTTAGTGAATGATTTAGGGTTTTTTATTTTGTTAATTAGTATTGAATAATTTGTTTTTTATTTATTGTTAGTTTGATTGATTGTTAGTTAGTTAGTGAATGATTTAGGGTTTTTTATTTTGTTAATTAGTATTGAATAATTTGTTTTTTATTTATTGTTAGTTTGATTGATTGTTAGTTAGTTAGTGAATGATTTAGGGTTTTTTATTTTGTTAATTAGTATTGAATAATTTGTTTTTTATTTATTGTTAGTTTGATTGATTGTTAGTTAGTTAGTGAATGATTTAGGGTTTTTTATTTTGTTAATTAGTATTGAATAATTTGTTTTTTATTTATTGTTAGTTTGATTGATTGTTAGTTAGTTAGTGAATGATTTAGGGTTTTTTATTTTGTTAATTAGTATTGAATAATTTGTTTTTTATTTATTGTTAGTTTGATTGATTGTTAGTTAGTTAGTGAATGATTTAGGGTTTTTTATTTTGTTAATTAGTATTGAATAATTTGTTTTTTATTTATTGTTAGTTTGATTGATTGTTAGTTAGTTAGTGAATG
>JAJONZ010025149.1:0-13253 GCA_029582445.1 Solanum paucissectum | reverse complement strand
TTTTTGTTTGCATAAAGTTACATTTTTACCTTTGATCATCATTCACTTCATATATACAAAGATGTTTCTAGAATTATTTATTTTTCTTGCTATCTCTTAATAGATTTTTGTTAGAATGAAATTACATTTTTATTCTTGGTCGTCTTAAATGTAAATATATCATCCTATTCATTTTTATTTGTAAAGTTACTTTTCCACATCTTTTTCCTTAATTTCAATTTAGTATACATTATTAATTTTATTACACTTATTTATTTTCAAGTAAATTAATTAGAGCCAAAATAAAGGAGAAAATAATTAATTCATAATAATTTTTTATATTTAAAGTAGGCATTTTTGATAAGCATAATGAATAGAAAAAATATTAAAAATTAAATTAAAGTAATAGCAAAATAGAGTAATGAATAGATATCACAATAACTCACAAAAGAAAAGAAAGTGAAGTAATAACAAAATAAGTTAGTGGTAATAACAATAACTAAAGATGTTTCTAGAACTATTTAATATTTATCATTCTTGGTAGATTTTTGTTAGCGTGAAATTACATTTTTACCCTTGATTATTCACTTCATATATATAGAAAGATGTTTCTAGAATTATTTACTATTTTTCTTAATATATTTTTGTTAGAATGAAATTACATTTTTACCCTTGGTCGTCCTACCACTTCACTCTTCTATATAATAGAAATATACACAACACATATTTACCTTACTATGTAATTTTTTCCTCTTTCCTTTAATATGACGTGATCAATTCTCACTTTTTAAGCTATATATCTTTTAAAATTGAGTTAGCTCGAAAATCTGTTACTTTGGCGCAAAAATAAAAATATATACTAAGTGATTATTTTCATCCCTTAGTTTTAAGCTCATAAAATAATGGAGTTACATTATTATCATTGAAAAAAAGGTCACATAAACTGACAATAGATACATTATTGAATGCCATAGTAACTTGATAGAAATACACCATAGAAACACATGCTTGTAATAATTGTAAAATGAATGGTCGAGGATAGTTTGTTAAAGATGGATGTTGACTTCTTTTCTTTTCCTTTAGGGACCATAGCAAACTGAAGTGCCACAGATAAGAAAGGCAGCAAAGTGTGGTTCATATAATACAGAGAGAATAAACCATAAAGATATATCTCTGAGGGATGTACATCTCATGATTATAGAATTCCAAATATCACAATGGACAAATATTGCAAATGTGTACTATAGATAGAATTTTTTGTTACTATAAGGGCAAAATTTAATGAGCAACACACTATAGTACGAATTATGGATCATAACATTATTATGTGTTTTTCAATTATTTTTAACGGTCAGAATAACTTTTCATGGGACAAGAGGGGTTGCTTGAATGATATACACCCTATACCTTCAATCCTGAGGTTGTGGGCTCGAATCACTAAGACCATCTCCAACCCACTTTTATTTTACTCTCTATTCTTTATATTTGGAGATTAAAATTTAGAATGAGTTTCCCAACTCTTCTCTATTTCACTCTCTATTCTCCATTTATAGAGAGGTGAGGGCATGTTAACTCTACCCTCTATTTTACTCTCCAAATATTGAGTTCTTTATTTTTTTAGACAACCAACTTCAACCAAATTCTCTATTTTACTTTCTAAAAAAGAAACTTCTTCTCTCTCCTCAATATTATATTATTATTTCTATTTCATTTATATTTTCTTATTTCATAATATAAATCATTTCTTTCTTTTTTTGCCCCAAATAATCACCCTATATAATTTTCATGTAATATAAAATTTCATTTTATTCTAAATTTCTAAATAACACTATTGCAAGTGAAAATTTATATACATTAATGGACAATTCAAATAAAAGTGAAATCATTAATGAAATACAATTACATAATATAGAGTTCTCTATTTTTTCCAGACAACCAACTTCAACTCAATTCTCTATTTTAATCTCTAAAAAAAGAATCTTCTTTTATCTCCTCAATATCATATTATTATGGGAAAAAAGACAAATATACCCCCAAACTATCGTAAATGGTATCTAAATACTCTCCGTTATACTTTTAGGACACCCATGTTTTTACCCTCCAAATTTTGGTGTGTATATACCCTTATGATAGACAACAGGTCACCTGTCATCATCTCAGTGACTTACCCAAAATTATTTAATTTTGACCCATAATTTTGAAGACCCACCCAAATAACATAATAGCTATCCCCAAATTGAAGAAGGAGAAGATGATGCTAACAAGATTGCTATGGTTTACATTAGGTTTAACTTGAGCTTCAGCTACAATGACCCACTTCATATTCAAAGATCTATGGGCTGATCGACTCTCTCTTTCTTCCCAATTGGAGGAGAAATTCGGCGTCTTAGGGACTAGGGTTTCCGGTCTTGAGTCAACGGTTCATGATATTCCCAATATTGATCAGCAGGTAGAAGGAAACTAAGTATAGCACCATCGTCAAATCATTTTCTTCAGTATGAGTGGGTATCGTTTCTTGATTATGTATCTTGGTGATGTTTGATCTCAACAGACAATCTGCAAATTGGGAAATTAATTTTTTATATTTTCCTTTGGTGGTGCAAATTTATAATCCAGTTGTGATCAGGGGTGCTCTCTTAAGTTAAACAAGATTGTTATACATTTTTATTTGAAAAATAAAAATCACCCCCAAATTATAACCAAAACAATTCTCCATCTTCTCTGGTTATACTGAATTTTTCGATTTCTCAAGAACTTCTGGCCAAGTTCTTCATTTCCCAAGCTTCAATCAATTACAATCTTCAATTTCCTTCCCATTAAAACCCTATAACACCTCATTCGCATTCCCAAACTCCATTAGCTCCGAGCAACTTTCGCTCTCCCTCTTGCCACCATCAGAGCACCTGAGAAGGTAGTCTCGCTGCCATCATCGACGCCCTGGTAGAGCAACAACAAATGCTCCAGTTGTGGATGAGGAGAAGACATAATTTGACATAGTAATCAATGGTTGTATTGAAGAAGATGAAATTTGAAAAGATGTCATTGAAGAAGAAGTGAGGAATAGATGAAAGAGGCAATGGTTGTCATTGTCTTTTTTTTTCCATTTGGGTCAGGGTGTCTATGGGTTATAATTTGGGTCAGGGGGTTTAAGTTATCCGGGTTGGATATTTTAATTTTTGGGTTAAAAATTAAATAATTTTGGGCAAGTCATTGAGATGATGCCACATGTCCCGCCATCTATCATAAGGGTATATACGCTCCAAAATTTGGACGGTAAGGACATGGACGTCCTAAAAGTATAACGGAGGGTATTTAGATACCATTTACGATAGTTCGGGGGGTATATTTTTACCCTTTTCCTAATTATTATTTCTATTTCTATTTCATTTTCATTTTCTTATTTCATAATATAAATCCGTTCTTGTTTTTTTTTAAAAATAAAAGAATAATCACCCTATATAATTTTCATATAATATAATATTTTTTTCAAATTTCTTATTTAATATCAAATTATAGTTTATCCTAAAATTTTAAAGAACAACTATGAATAATTGAAAAAGAAATCAACAAGCATAGCCACAATCACAAGCACGAAAATTCTCTGAATCATACACTATTTTTTTTTTTGGAATATTGTTAAATCTGAAAAAGACTTACTGGATTACCCAATTATTGTTGTGATTTTTAAAATTATTATGTTAATTATTTTATTTTTAAATTAAAATTTTCACTTTATCATTTAAATTTTGTGCATTCTTCAGAGTGAAAATTAATAATAATATCAAATCATCACTTAAAATGACGAAAACTGAAAAAATATTTGAAATATTGTTAATTCGGGCTGAAAAAATAGAGAGGGATTGAGATGGTTTGAATATCATACTCTCTATTTCACTTTTTGATTATTTTATTGTTAGTTCTTGTCACGCCCCGAGCCTACGCTCGAGAACATTGCTGGCCCCAAGCGAACGCTTGGCCTGACTTACTTACTCAGAGGAAGACTATATGCATATATATAATGATAAAAACACTATACTCACTTGAATAATAAGATACTGGGAATGCTTAAAAAGTCAAACATGCAACTTGGCCAAAATGACAACTCAAGTCTTAACAGATGAAATGATAATGTAAAGACACAACTGAACTACTAATTGTCTGACTGCCTATGAAGCCTCTAAAACAAAGAGGGATGTCGGGACAAGACCCCCCGATCATCCTAACAATGAAATACTGAAAGCAAAGTAAAAAGAGTCCTCCGAAATGTAAGGAGGCTCACCAACAGACTCTGAGTGCTCAATTGGATCAACGAGACACTGAATATTGATCCTGGTTACCTGCGTCTACATCATAAGACGATGCAGGCCAACTGGCATCAGTACATTGAATGTACGAGTATGCGAGTTGGAAAGCTAAACACAACTTAAGCTTGAAAAAGAATCTGGAAGGAACACTTACCTTGGCTCTTCTCAACTCAACATAACTGATCTCATTTCAATATAAAGCAGTTTAAAATAAGTGCAGTATAAAGAAAAGCTATTTAAAAACATGATGTCAACTCTGTGTATTTAGAAATACAATAATAACTCTGTATGTATGCAAAGATACAATATGAACTTTGTTTGTATATGAAAATACAAATATTCTGATGTATATAAAAATACAAAATACTGCTGTGGGAGTTTCTCTAACCAACAACCATCACTTAAGACCTATAGTGATGATACAACACTTTACCTCACGCTGCCAAGGACCGTCCTATACCTTGCCGGGAGTAAAGAACTTAACTCACTAAGTGGATCCACTAGTCTATGCTAAAAACATCTTAAGGAGTCATCTAAAAATATGATCCTTTACTACCATGATGGCTACATGGTTTATGAAGACTTGAGTTAATATGAACTCGCATCCCCATATCGGTGCTCAATACTACTCCCAAAATATACTTTAGCTCATGTGTTTGTGAAAACAAAACCCTTTCTTTGGTTTGAGATAATTACTCAAAACTTAGCTTGAAAGCTCTCTTGGAATCGATGTTCCCTTTCTTTCTCAAATGTGAAAACATTTTTAAACTTCTTGGGAATACTTAGTTCCCATATACTTCTTTGAAGAAATGAACTTCAAACTTTACTCTTAAATCTTTACTCAACTTGAACTTTAAGTCTTAAAACAAAGTTAAAACATTTGGAAAAGACTTTTGGAAAACTTTAAGAACTTCTCTTGACTTGATCTTAACTTCTAGACTTGACTCTTAACTTTTCTTGAATTGACTTATAGATTCAAGGTTCATGATCTCATGTTTATAGATGATTTCATGATGTTTAGACGTACCTTAGAGTGTTGGAATCAACTAGAAAAGATAGGTACATTGCTAAGGAACAAGTACTAAAAGGTTAGGGAGGAATGGGAAGAACTGGCGTCCCTGGCGCTTTGAGAGGCGCGGGGTGCCAGCCCATGAAGTTCAGAAACTGACTTGGGGAGCTCTGGCTGGCGCGGCACCCCAGAGGTCAGAGTTCAGAATGCCTCCTCTGGGGTTCTGAGAGGCGCAACGCGCCAGGACAATCCCTAGGTGTTCCCCGACCTTTCTTCTCCATTTTTCCACTCTAAACCCTCTAAATTTCAATGGTTCCTTCCCCAAACACTTAGGATCACTTATACCCTCAATATATGATATAATTCAAACCAAAATTACACCTGGAAACATGAATCAAATAGCAAAAAACTTCAACAACACAACCCACAAGAATTCAAACAAAACCTTCAACAATGTTCATCAAGAACTCAATTTCTAAAGTTTCAAGAACTTAAATTCGCTGAAATAAATCATGATTGGCGTGTGGGTGAACTAACCCAACGCTATGTGATCTCACATACCTTGTAGGGATCACCCTCGACGAAATCCACAAGTGATTTTTGAACGTCTTGACAATTCTTGCTCCTTCTCCTCTTCTTTTCTCTTCTCTCAAAACCCTAACTCAAATCCCAAAAGCGTAAACTGAATTCAATCAGTTTAGACCTTAAAATAATTACCAAAAACGTTATTAACTAATTGGGTATGGAAAAGACCAAAATACCCTTCTAAAATCCGGATTGGACTTTCCTTATCCAAACAGCCCAACTTCCAAAAGGCATATCTCACTCATACGAACTCGGAATCGCACAAACTCGGCGGCGTTGGAAAGATCATTCCAAGAGCTTTCCTACCATATCTGGAAGTACACCTAAATTATCCTAAGATATGATTTATGGCCATTTGAAGTTGACCAAAAACTCAACTTAACACACTTCACAAATTTTCCAGATTTTTAAATTCTTTCCAAAAATGGTTATTTACAATAATTAGCTTCTTCCTAGTTATTTCAAATTGCGAGGTGTTACAATATCTCCCCCTTGGGAACATTCATCCTCGAATGAGATTACTCTTACTAGGCTAAGGGTGTAACGTGCAACATTCAGTTCAAGCACCCACAAGCAAATGCAAAACAACATGCCAACTTATAAATAAATACTAAGAAAGGATTAGTACCTTAATTCGGAACTTCTCCTGATTCGAAGAGATGTGGATATCTCTTCTTCATATCCTCCTCAGCTTCCCAAGTAGCTTCTTCAACAAATTGGTTCCTCCAAAGGACTTTGACTGATGCTACCTCTTTTGTTCTTAACTTGAGAACTTGGCGATCTAGAATTTTAACCGGAATCTCTTCATAAGATAAACTATCTTTGATCCCAATATCTTCAGTTAGTATGATCAATGAAGGATCGCCCATGCACTTCTTCAACATAGAGATGTGAAACACAAGATGAACTGCAGCTAAATCTTGTGGTAGCTCCAACTCATAAGCTACATTACCTACCATTTTCGATATTCTGTAAGGGCCAATATACCGGGGACTAAGCTTCCCCTTCTTACCAAACCTCATAACACCTTTCGTGGGTGAAACTTTAAGATATACCCAATCATCTACTTCAAACTCTAACTCCTTTCTCCTAACATTAGTGTAGGATTTCTGACGACTCTGTACTGTTTTCAACCTATCTTGAATCACTTTCACCTTCTCCATAGCTTGATGAACCAAATCTGGCCTTATCAACCCTGCTTCACCAACTTCAAACCATCCAATAGGAGATCTGCATCTTCTCCCATAAAGAGCTTCATTAGGAGCCATTTGGATGCTCGAGTGGTAACTATTGTTGTAGCGAACTCGATGAAAGGTAGGTGATCAACCCAATTTCCTTTGAAATCAATCACATAAGCCCTCAACATATCCTCTAAGGTATGAATAGTGCACTCTGTTTGCCCATCTGTCTGAGGATGAAAGACAATACTTAAATTCACCTTTGAACCCAAGCCTTTTTGGAATGACTTCCAAAACTGTGTAGTAAATTGCGCCCCTCTGTCTGAAATAATGGAGACTGAAACCCCATGAAGTCTTACCACCTCTTGAAGATACAACTTAGCATAATCTTCTGCCGCATGAATAGTCTTTACTGGCAAAAAGTGGGCTGATTTTGTCATTCTATCGATGATCACCTAAATAGAATCATGTTGCCTGCGAGACCTTGGTAAGACTGTGATGAAATCCATATTAATCATCTCCCACTTCCATTCCGGAAGTTCTATAATCTGAGCCATACCGCCTGGCCTTTCGTGCTCTACTTTAACTTGTTGGCAGTACGGACACTTAGCAACAAATTCTATAATATCTTTCTTCATACTACTCTACCAATAAACTTTTCTCAAATTGCGATATATCTTTGTGGAACCCAGATGAATGGAATATCTGGAGCTATGAGCTTCCTTCATGATCCTTTCTTGGAGTCCATCCACCATTGGTACACACAACCTACCTTGATATCTCAAAACACCATCTCCTCCTTGTTCAAAAGCCAATACTTTTTGCTTTTGAACATTTGCCTTCAAATCAAGAAAAAATAGGATCTTGGTGTTGCTTCTCTTTTACTTCTGACACTAATGATGATTCAGTCTCATTCATCACCACCATTCCTCCTTCTGTGGAATCCATAAGTTTGACTTCCAGGCGTGCAAGTCTATGCACATCTTTCACTAACTCTCTCTTTTCTTCCTCAACATGGGCGGTACTACCCATAGATAACCTGCTTTAGGCATCAGCAACAATATTAGCCTTACCTGGGTGGTAAAGAATACTCATGTCATAGTCCTTGAGTAATTCTAGCCACCTCATTTGTCTGAGATTAAGCTCCTTCTGAGTGAACACATATTGAAGACTCTTGTGATCAGTGAACACATCCACATGAACACCATAAAGGTAATGGCGCCATATCTTCAAAGCAAATACTACAACAACCAACTCTAAGTCATGGGTTAAGTAATTCTTCTCATGAACCTTCAACTGTCTGGAGGCATAAGCTATAACTTTGCCATTCTGCATTAACACACAACCCAAACCAACTCTAGTTGCATCACAATTCACAACAAAACCTTATGTACCTTCTGGTAAGGTCAATCCTGGGTAGTAGCCAACCTTTTTTTTTAATTCCCGAAAGCTTTTCTCACAAGCTTTAGACCATTGAAACTTCACTGTTTTTTTAGTTAACTTGGTTAAAGGGTACGAAATAGACGAGAACCCCTCTACAAACCTTCTATAATAGCCAGTCAAATACAAGAAACTCCTAATATCAGTTGGAGATGTGGGTCTAGGCCAATTCTGCACTACCTCAATTTTTTAAGTATCAACTTTAATTCCCTCTCTAGACACAATGTGGCCTAAGAATGCCACAGATTCAAGCCAAAACTCACACTTCGAGAACTTAGCATACAACTCTCTATCTTTTAGAGCCTGGAGAACTATTCTGAGATTACTAGCATGATCTTCTTCATTTCTCAAATAGATTAGTATGTCATCAATGAAGACGATAACAAACATATCTAAATAAGGTTTAAATACTCTATTCATAAGGTCCATGAATGCTGCAGGTGCATTGGTCAAACCAAAGGACATGACCAGAAACTCATAATGACCCTAATGGGTCTTGAATGTTGTCTTAGGAATATCACATTCCCTTACTTTCAACTGATGGTAGTCAGATCTGAGGTCTATCTTCGAAAAACAAGAAGCACCCTGAAGCTGATCTAAAAGATCATCATTCCTTAGGATAGGATATTTGTTCTTGCTGGTAACCTTGTTCAACTGACGGTAATCTATACACATCCTAAGGGAACCATCTTTCTTTCTCACAAATAAGACCGGAGCGCCCCAAGGTGAGACACTTGATCGAATAAAACCCTTATCAGGAGATCTTTCAACTTCTTATTCAACTCTTTTAACTCTGTTGGTGCCATTCTGTATGGCGGAATAGATATAGGACGAGTATCTGAAATAATGTCTATGCCGAAGTCTAACTCTCTCTCAGGAGGAACTCTGAGAAGATCGTCTGGAAAAGCTTTTGGGAACTCTCTTACTACTGAAACTGACTGAATATGAGGTATCTCAACACTAGAGTCATTACTTCGGACTAAGTGATAGACACACCCCTTAGAAACTAACTTCCTTTCCTTAAGGTACGAAATAAAATGACCCTTAGGCACTGCTGAACTGTTTTTACACTCTAAGACTGGCTCATTTGGAAACTGGAACTTGACAACTCGAGTTCTACAATCAATTGCGGCATAACAGGCATGAAGGCAGTCCATACCAAGAATGACATCAAAATCTACAATATCTAACTCAACTAAATCAGCCATGGTACTCTTGTGATTGACGGGAATGGGACAATCACGATAGACTCTTTCTTCTAGAATAGAATCACCAACAGGTGTAGAAACACTGAAGGGCTCAAGAAGTTGCTCAGAAAGAACATCAAAACTGAAGACTTGGATCATACCAGTGACAACATCTGGCGAATCCTCTTGCTCACGGTGACTAGTGATAGCATAAAGAATGTTTCCTTCTCTGCATGTCCTTGAAATAGTTCATCTAGATGCAGCTCTATCTGGTGGAGCAACTAAAGAAGACTGGGCTCTATTTCCCCCTTTATCATTTCTCTGTCTGCTCTTACGACACTCTTTCATAAAATGACCATTCTGGCCACACTTGAAGCAACTAGTGGAGTCATTACGACACATCCCTGAGTGGCTCCTACCACACTCAGTATATGCATGAGTCTTAGTACCCCCTTGTGCCATTCTACCCTGAGAATAGGCAGGTTTAGCTCTGAAACTCTGGGTATTCTGACTATTGTACTCACCTCTGTTTCTGGGTGCAAGTGCACTAGCAGATGATGGAACAGGTCCTTTTTGCTTATGTTGGAAAGAAGACCGGTTTGCATTACTCTTTTGCTGCCCGAATTCATTCTCTGATATCTTAGCCCTCTTATTACTAAACTCTTCTCTATCCTTCAGCTGGTCCTTCTCAACTTGTTGCACATAGATCATCACCCTTGCTATGCCCATGTCACTTATTAGCATGGCTGCTTTACTTTCCTTATCTGACAGAAGAGGCAACCCAACAACGAATAAACTCATCCTGCTCCTCATGTCAGCAACCATTTATTTGCTTCTCTTAGCTCACGAGGAAAGAAATGCCTCATGAAGGCACTCTCGACCATAGGACATCTCAAAATCGGTTACGCGTAAGCACAAATTAGAAATAGACTTTTATAGAGATATACTCTATCGCATGAAGTGAATATGAAAGAAGTGAAGGGATTTCCTAAATATTGCAGCCTTCTATTTATAAATGTGGCGCGCTTCACACCGATAACAATGACTCTACAGCCACAGCTTCATAGACTCCCTACGACTCTTGAACTCTGTGCTCTGATAACAAGTTTGTCACACCCCGAGCCTACACCCTGGATGTGGCTGGCACTCGAGAACCATTGCTGTCCCCAAGCAAACCCTTGGCCTGGCTTACTTACTCAGCAGAAGACTATATGCATATATATAATGATCAAAACACTATACTCACTTGAATAATAAGATACTCATAATGCTTAAAAAGTCAAACATTCAACTTGGCCAAAATGGCAACTCAAGTCTTAACATATGAAATGATAATGTAAAGACTACTGATCTACTAATTGTTTGACTGTCTATGAAGCCTCTAAAATAAAGAGGGATGTCGGGACAAGACCCCCCGATCATCCTAACAATGAAATATTGAAAGTGAAGTAAAATGAGTCCTTCGAAATGCAAGGAGGCTCACCAACAGACTCTGACTGCTCAATTGGATCAACGAGACGCTGAATGTTGATCATGGTTACCTGCGTCTACATCATAAGACGATGCAGGCCAATTGACATCAGTACATTGAATGTACGAGTATGCGAGTTGGAAAGCTAAACACAACTTAAACTTGAAAAAGAATCTTGAAGGAACACCTACCTTGGCTCTTCTCAACTCGACATAAATGATCTCATTTCAATATAAAGCAGTTTAAAATAAGTAAAGTATAAAGAAAAGTTGTTTAAAAACATGATGTCAACTCTGTGTATTTAGAAATACAATAATATCTCTGTATGTATGCAAAGATACAATATGAACTCTGTTTGTATATGAGAATACAAATATTCTGATGTATATAAAAATACAAAATACTACTGTGAGAATTTATCTAATCGACAACCATCACTAAAGAGCTATAGTGATGATACACCGCTTTACCTCACGCTGCCAAGCACTGTCCTATACCTTGCCGGGGGTACAGAACCTAACTCACTAAGTGGATCCACTAGTCTATGCTAAAAGCATCTTAATGAGTCATCTAAAAAGTATGATCTTTTACTACCCATGATGGCTACATGGTTTATGGAGACTTAAGTTAATATGAACTCGCATCCCCATATCGGTGCTCAATACTACTCCCAAAATATACTTTAGATCATGTGTTTGTGAAAACAAAACCCTTTCTTTGATTTGAGATAATTACTCAAAACTTAGCTTAAAAGCTCTCTTGGAATCGATGTTCCCTTTCTTTCTCAAATGTGAAAACATTTTTAAACTTCTTGGGAATACTTAGTTCCCATATACTTCTTTGAAGAAATGAACTTCAAATTTTACTCTTAAATCTTTACTCAACTTGGACTTTAAGTCTTAAAACAAAGTTAAAACATTTGGAAAAGACTTTTGGAAAACTTTAAGAACTTCTCTTGACTTGATCTTAACTTCTAGACCTGACTCTTAACTTTCCTTGAATTGAATTATGGATTCAAGGTTCATGATCTCATGTTTATGGATGATTTCATGATGTTTAGACGTACCTTAGAATGTTGGAATCAACTAGAAAAGATAGGTACATTGCTAAGGAACAAGTACTAAAAGGTTGGGGAGGAATGGGAAGAACTGGCGTCCCTGGCGCTTTGAGAGGCGCGGGGTGCCAGCCCATGAAGTTCAAAAACTTACTTGGGGAGCTCTGGCTGGCGCGGTACCCCAGAGGTCAGAGTTCAGAATGCCTCCTCTGGGCCTGGCCCTCTTCTGTCTCTCCCTCTCGACCCTTTCACTCGTATACTGTAGATGTCGGCGATCCTCTATGCCCTGTGCGAATGCCTGAATCCGCGAAATATCCATATTATCATTTAGCGCAGCGGTAGAACAAGCCTCGATATAGTCTGAGTCAAGCCCTCCCACAAATCTACGCACCCTGTCATGCATCGTATCGACAAATGCTGGTGCATATCTAGCCAATAAATCAAATCTCAGCCCGTACTCTCGGACACTCATGCCACCCTGTCGGAGGTTCAGAAACTGGTCCACCCGGCTATCCTTAATCTCTCGAGACAAATAGTGATCTATGAAAGCTTCTTTAAAGCTATCCCAAGTGGGTAGACATGTATCTGTTCCCCTAGACCTTTCCCAACTTTCATACTACAATATTGCAACATCACGCAATCGAAATGCTGCTAACTCAACTGACTTAGTCGCTGAGGCATGCATGACCCTGAAGATCCTATGAAGCTGATCAACAAAGTGCTGAGGGTCTTCTCTGTGGTCTGTCCCAATAAACTGTGGAGGATTCAAGGCAAGAAATTCATGAACTCTCGAAATTCCGGGCCCTTCAGAAGGTCCGGCAACATCTGGCGCAACTGGTTGGCACTGTGCAGCTACTAACTGTGCTAACATACATACTGCACTCTTGAAATCCTGGTCAGATGGAATAGGAGGAACTATATGTGATACTGTTGGTGGAGCCGGGGGTCCTGTAGCCCTCAGAGGCTCCTGAAGCAGTGGAGAAGCTATAGGGGGCTGAGAAGATGTCTCCCCCTGGGTCTCACAATGGGCTGCCTCCACCTGTGGT
>JAJONZ010025147.1:0-12965 GCA_029582445.1 Solanum paucissectum | reverse complement strand
TGTTGGAATAAATAAGAGAGAAAGTGTAGACAAAGCGCTGAAACAGAAAAGAGACTCGTTGTTTCTTGATCTCTAAATTCGAGTACATAAAATCAGATAACCTAGTGCCATTATATAGGCTTACAACTTAACAAATAAACCTAAAAACTAGGAACTAAAGCAAAAGTGGTTCTGCTGAGGTAAACTGCTGCCAACAACATGCCCACTAACAGTAACTATCTAATTGACTTAGTAAAACTTAACTAAAAATTAGGACCATAAAAAGACTGCTGAAGAATCAGTCAACACATGGAACGTACCAAGTATGATAACAATGCATAAGTGTAGTGAAATCATGCTAAAATGATTTTACATGACATGCAATGACCAAGCTAAATAATGAAATAACATGTTAGAAATAAAAAGTCATAAATGTGGTCAATGCAAGCTTAACATCTTATAAAACACATATGAGATACTTTAGAAAGTAACCTTTGTTCATTATTGTAACATCCTGCCTTAGCAAAGAGCTAAATTTAGAAAAAACTAAATTGGAAAGAGCCTAATTGAGAATTTTGCAAGTTATGCTTAAGTTTTGAGTTTTGGGTCAACTTCAAATGATCATAACTTTAAGAACGGGATGAGTTAGGTGGCCCATATGATATCAAATGAAAGTTCTTTCAATCATCTTTCCAACGCCACCGAGTTTTCTAAATTTCGAGTTCGGATGAGGGACATATCCCCATTTGAAGTCATCCTGTCCAATTAAGTAAATTTACCCAAATTAATGAGGGGTATTTTGGTCTTTTCCTTACCCCATCAGCTTTAAACATTTTTTAGTAATATTTTAGAGGTAAAAACTAATTTGGATCAGTTTTACACCTATAAATTACTATTAGGGTTTTGAGAGGAGTTCAAGAGGAGAGGTTCAAGACGTTCACCAAGATTCTTGAGATTTGTCGAGGAATTTCGCCAAATTAAGGTATGTAAGTTTTCATAGTGTTGGGTTCGCTCACCCACATGCCAACATGTAAATTCCATCCGTAATTTTGTTCTTGAGGTTGAATGATTTGAATTCTTGATGGATGTTTTTGAGGTTTTGCTCTTCATGCTTTGTTTATGGAATTTGATGAATTCTTGAGGTGAGGATTTCGATCTCCGAGGGTTGCTCTTGAAAAAAGTGAGTAGATTCTCGTGTACTTGTATTGGGTAATTGAATCTAAGGAAAATTTGAGGAAATCAATCGATTCTAAGCGAATTAGGGTGAGAAAACGAGAAGAAAAATTTGTCGGGTCATTCTGGGGAGGGGTAGCGCAAAGCGCCAGGAGGGATGGCGTGCCGCCCTTGTAGTGTGCCAAAATGAGCCCTCTGAAGTTCAGGGGCTGGCGCCCCAGGCCAGGTTCACCTGCCCCCACTCATTTGCCGGCATTTGCTCCGTCTAAGTTCTTTTAAAGTGTACCTTAACTTTTTTTTTATTCTAACTACTCTATACTACATCTAAACATCGATAGATCCTTCATAACATGAATCATAACCCTTGAATTCATAATTCTAATTCAAGGTAGAGTTAAGAGTAAAGTCTTCAAAGTTCTTTCGGGTCATTTTGAAAATTCTTTTACAATCTTTTAAAACTTCAAACTTGAGTACTTGAGTATAATGATGAGGAGAGTTGATTTTTCATTTTTTAAAAATGAATATACGGGAACTAAATATTCCCATGAGTAAATGTTTTACATTTAAAATGAGAGGAAACATCGATTTCCAAATGAGTTCATGAGGAGTGTTTGAGTATAATCTCTTTTAAGAAAATGTTTTGAGTAATAATCTCAAAGTTTGAGGATGAGGAAATATCTTTAAACATATGAACTAAGTTATATTATTGGGAGTAGTATTTAGCATCGATATGGCTATGAGTTTAACCAACTCAAAGTCCTCATAATCCATGTAGCCAACATGGGTAGAAAGGGTGTCATACTTTTTAGATGATTCCTTATTGCTTTTTAAGCATAGCTTAGTGGATCCATTTAGTTGAGGATGTCCTATACTCCGTCAAGGTATAGGACAGTTCTGGCAGTGTGGGCGAGACACTATATCATCACATATCTCATATTGATGGTTGTGGGTTAGAAAATCTCTCAAATAAGAGTTATTATTGTATTTGTAAATACATTGAGTTGTTATCTACTGTTTTAAATACTTTATATAAATTGCATCTATATTGTTGTTTTTATACTGTATTGAGTTTACTATCCATGAGTTGAGGTTGAGGTTGAGTTGAGTTGAGTTGAGGTGAGTATGTTTCCTTCTTTCCAAGTTCAAGCTTTTATGTTATGTTCAATGTTCCACTTACATTCTCGTACATTCAATGTACTGATTCCATTTGGCTTGCATCGTTTTACGATGCACATACAGGAGATCAGGGTCATCAACAGGCGCTTCGTTGATACCACATCAGTTCGAGTTAGCTTTGGTGAGCCTTCTTCCTTCCAGAGGATTCCAGTTACTTTTTCAGTTTTGATAGGATGTCGTGGGTCTTCTCCCGACTTCCATATTTGTCATTTAGACGCTTCATAGATTGATAGTAGAGTTGGAGAAGTCTGTTTCATTTTCTTTTGTTAAATGTTTTAAAGACTTGAGTTGCCTATTATTGGCTAGTTGAATATTTTATTATATTTTGAGTTAATGATTTGAGACTTTTGAGTTAATGATTTGAGACTTTTGAGTTAAAGATTTAAATTTGAGTTCATCTTGTATTGAGTAAGTCTTCCACTGAGAGTTGAGCCAGGCCAAGGGTTTGCTTGGGGCCAGAAATGGTTCTCGAGTGCCAGCCACATCCAGGATGTAGGATCAGGACGTGACAAACTTAGAATGAACACAAAATTCAAGAGTCCTAGTGTGTCTATGAAGCCTGTCTGTAAAGTCTTAGTTATCGGTGTGTAGCACGCCACATCAATAATTAGGAAACTGCGACATTTGGGAACTATGTCACTTCTTTCATACTCTTTTCATGCGATATAGTTCAACTCTATAAAGTTTCTTTCTAATTTGTGCTTGCGCGCATCTTTTAGATCATGCCTCCATGAAGAGTTGTTCGAGTTCGCCCTACTAGGAAGAATATTTATCCTCGGGATCAAGGGGTCCCAGTGCACCAGAAGTGCAACCCCAAAAAGAGGTCACTAACGTTGAGTTCCGATATGCTATCCGGATGTTAGTCAAGTTGTGACCAGCCCAGCTGGGCAACAAAAAGGGAATCGATAGGATGTGGCTTATACATCCATGATCTGTCAGTTCTTAGGGATGAATCCTCCAGACTTCACTGATTCAAGAGTCACTGTGGATCCGAAAAATATTGTGGAGGAGTTGCAAAAAGTATATGAGGTAATGTATGTTGCAGATGTTGAGTGTGTGGAACTAGTTGCATACCAACTGAATGGTGTTACTAGAGTCTAGTACGATCTATGGAAGAAGAGTAGAGTTGAGGGTGCACTAATTATGAGTTGGGTTGTGTTTGAAGAGCCTTAATAGGGTATTTCTTTCCCCGTGAACTGAGAGATGAAAAGGTAAGAGAATTCCTCACTCTTAAGTAGGAATCCATGAGTGTGCATGAGTACAGCCTCAAGTTCACTTAATTGTCCTATTATTCCCTGAATATGGTTGCTGATATGAGGAGCAGGATGAGCTTGTTCGTGTCCGAATTGTCTCATCTGTTAAGCAAAGAAGGTAAGGCTGCGATGTTGATAGGGGACATGGACCTAGCAAGGCTGATGATCCATTTGCAACAGGTTGAAGAAGATAAGCTGAGAGATAGAGAAGAGTTTCGGAACAAGAAGGCTAAGACAATAGGAAATGAATTCGGGTAGCAGAAGAG
Organism: Solanum paucissectum; assembly: GCA_029582445.1. Classification (NCBI taxonomy): domain Eukaryota; kingdom Viridiplantae; phylum Streptophyta; class Magnoliopsida; order Solanales; family Solanaceae; genus Solanum; species Solanum paucissectum. The sequence goes on along the minus strand of JAJONZ010025147.1, from coordinate 9,118 downwards.
TAATGCAAACCGGTAATCTTTTCGACAAAAGCCAAATGGACCTGCTCCATCATCTGTTAGTGCACCTGCACCAAAGAGCAGAGGTGAGTTTAAGAATCAGAGTTCACAGAACTTCAGAGCTAGACCTGCACAATATCAAGGGAGTGTGGCACAATGAGATAATTGGAATCCTGCATGTGCTAACTGTGGTAGGAACCACCCAAGAGCGTGTCGTGATGGCTCCACTGGTTGCTTCAAGTATGGCCAGACATGCCACTTCATGAGGGAGCCCCCTAAGAACAAGTAGGGTATTGGTAATGGGGGCAATAGAGCCCAATCTTCTTCAGTGGCTCCGCCAGACAGAGCTGCACCTAGAGGAGCTACTTCAGGGACAGGCGGAGGAGCAAACCATTTGTATGCTATCACAAGTCACCAAGAGCAAAATAATTCACCTGATGTTGTAACTGGTATGATCAAAGTTTTTACTTTTGATGTATATTATTTTCTTGATTCAGGTGCGAGTCTATCTTCTGTGACTCCATATGTTGTTATGAGGTTCGATATTATTCCTGAACAACTTCTTGAGCGCTCCAGTGTTTCCACACCTGTTGGTGAGTCTATTCTAGGTGAGAGATTTTATCGTGACTGTACCATTCCTGTCAATCACAAGGACACCATGGCTGACTTAGTTAAGCTAGATATTGTGGACTTCGATGTTATTCTAGGAATGGACTGTCTTCATGCTTGTTATGCCTCAGGTTATTGTAGAACTCGAGTAGTTAAGTTCCAATTTCCTAATGATCCAGTTATAGAGTGGAGGAGTAGTTTAGCAGTGCCTAAGGTTCATTTTATTTTGTATCTTAAGGCCAAAAAGTTAGTTTCCAAGAGGTGAATCTATCACTTAGTCCGAGTTAATGACTCTAGTGTTGAGACACCACTTATTTAGTTAGTTCCAGTTGTGAGTAAGTTTCCAGAGGTCTTTCCAGATGATCTTCCCAAAGTCTTTATTGAGAGAGAAATATAATTCAATATAGATATTTTTCCCGATACTCGACCTATTTCTATTCCGCCATACAGAATGGTTTCTGCTGAGTTGAAAGAGTTAAAAGAGCAGTTGAAAGACCTTCTTGATAAAGTTATCATTTGACCAAGTGTCTCACCTTGGGGCGCTCCAGTCTTATTTGTGAGGAAGAAAGATGGATCTCTTAGGATTTGTATTGATTACCGCTGATTGAACAAGGTTAGTATCAAGAATACGTATCCCCTTCCTAGAATTATGATCTTTCTGATCAAGTTCAGGGTGCCACCCATTTTTGTAAGATAGACCTCAGATCGGGGTCATCAGTTGAGAGTAAGAAAGAGTGATACTCCAGAGATAACTTTTAGAACCCGCTACGGTCAGTATGAGTTTCTAGTCATATCTTTTGGTTTGACAAATGCTCCTGTAGCATTCATGGATCTTATGAACAGAGTGTTTACGTATCTTGATATGTTTGTTATAACATTCTGATTTATTCGAGGAATGAGGAGGATCATGCTAGTCATCTCAGAGTAGTTCTTCAAACTCTTAGAGATGGAGAGTTGTATGCCAAATTTTCCAAGTGTGAGTTTTGGCTTGAGGTAGTAGCGTTCTTATGCCACATTGTTTCTAGTGATGGGATTCTAGTTGACACTCAGAAGATTGAGGTAGTGCAGAACTGGCCTAGACCCACATCTACAACTAATATTAGGAGTTTCTTGGGATTGGCTGGTTATTATAAAAGGTTTGTCGAGGGGTTTTCATCTATTTCATCCCCTTTGACAAAGTTGACTTAAAAGATAACAAATTTTCAATGGTCTGAAGCATGTGAGAAAAGCTTTCAGGAATTGAAAACGTAGTTGACTTCTACCCAGTATTGACCTTACCGAAGGGTACACAAGGCTTTTTTGTGTATTGTGATGGGTCCAGAGTTGGACTAGGTTGTGTATTGATGTAGAGTGGGAACGTTATAGCTTATGCCTCCAGACAACTTAAGATTCACGATAAGTACATGATCTAGAGTTGGATGCTATAGTGTTTGCTTTGAAAATATGGTGTCACTACCTCTACGGTATTCATGTTGATGTTTTCACCGATCATAAGAGTCTGCAGTATGTATTTAGTCAGAAAGAGCTTAGTCTCAGACAGAGGAGGTGGTTGGAGTTACTCAAAGATTATGACATGAGTATTCTCTATCACCCAAGTAAGGCTAATGTTGTTACTGATGCTTTGAGCAGGTTATCTATGGGCAGTACTTCCATGTTGAGAAAGGCAAGCAAGAGTTAGCAAAAGATGTGCACACACTTGCATGATTGGGAGTCCGATTGATGGATTCCAATGAAGGTGGAGTGGTGGTGATGAATAGGACTGAATCATCACTAGCGTGCAAAGTGAAATAGAAACAAGACCACGACCCTGTTTTGCTCGAATTGAAGGCAAATGTTCATAAGAAGAAAGTGATGGCTTTTGAACAAGGGGAGATGGTGTATTGAGGTATCAAGGCAGATTTTGTGTACCAAAGGTAGATTAACTCCAAGAGAGGAACATAGAGGAAGCTCATAGCTCCCGATACTCTATCAACCGTTGTTCCAAAAAGTTGTTTCGTGACTTGAGAGATGTCTATTGGTGGAGTATTATGAAGAGGAGTATTATGAAGAGGTGTATTGCAGAGTTCGTTGCTAAGTGCCCGAATTGCCAACAAGTCAATGTAGAGCATCAGAGGCCCGGTGGTATGGCCCAGAATATAGATATTCCAAAATGGAAGTGGGAGATGATCAATATGGATTTCATTACGGGTTTACCGCGGTCTCGAAGACAACATGATTCCATTTGGGTGATTGTAGATTGAATGAATAAAACAGCACATTTATTACCCGTAAAGACTACTTTTCAGCATAATATTATGCAAAATTATATATTCAAGAGGTAGTCAGAATTCATGGAGTTCCGATGTCCATCATTTCAGATAGAGGTGCGCAATTCACCGCATAATTCTGGAAGTCGTTCCAGAAAGGTTTTGGTTCGGAGGCAAATTTGAGTACTACTTTCCATCTTCAAACTGATGGTCAAGAAGAGTGCACAATGCAGACTTTAGAGGATATGTTGAGGGCGTGTGTGATCGATTTATAGTGTAATTGGGATGATCACTTACCTCTCATTGAGTTTACTTACAACAACATTTATCACTCTAGCATCCATATTGCTCCTTATGAAGCTCTTTATGAGAGAAGATGTAGTTCGCCTATTGGATGGTTTGAGGTTGGTGAAATTGGGTTGATAGGACCAGACTCAGTTCATCAAGCTATGGAGAAAGTGAATATCATTCAAGAAAGGTTGAAAATAGCTCAAAGTCATCAGAAATCCTATACCTATGTTAGGAGAAGAAACTTGGAGTTTCAGGCAGACGATCAAGTTTATTTAAAAGTCTCACCCATGAAGGGTGTTATGAGGTGTGGCAAGAAGGGGAAGATTATTCCCCGGTATATTTGTCCTTACAGGATATCCAAGAGGATTGACAATGTAGCCTATGAGTTGGAGCTACCATCAGAGTTGGCAGCAGTTCATCCGATGTTTCAAATTTCAATGTTGAAGAAGAGTATGGGTGATCCTTCACTTATTATACCTACTGAAAATATTGGTATTAAGGACAACCTATTTTATGAGGACATAACCATTGAAATACTTGATCGCTGGGTTCGCAAGTTGAGAACCAAGGAGGTAACATCAGTTAAGGTCTTATGGAGGAACCAGTTTGTTGAGGAAGCTACTTGGGAGGTTGAGGAGGACATGAAGAAGATATACCCACATCTCTTTTCTTTCAGAGAAGCTTCAAACCAAGGTACTATTTTTTTTCTTGGTACTTTTTAAGTTGAAATGTTGTGTTAATTTGCATATTGAGTGTTTGAGCAGGTGTTAGATGTTGCCACCCTTAGTCTACTTAGAGTAATCTCTTTCAAGAATGAATGTTACCAAGGGGGATATATTGTAACATCCCTTCTTAGCAAAGAGCTAAATATAGAAAGAACTAAATTTAAAAGAGCCAACTTGAGAATTTTGCAAGTCATGCTTAAGTTGTGAGTTTTGGGTCAACTTCAAACGACCATAACTTTCAGTACAAGATGAGTTATGTGGCCCATAAGATATCAAATGAAAGGTATTTGAATCCTATTTCCAAAACCATCGGGTTTTCTAACTTTCGAGTTTGTATGAGGGAGATATGCCCATTTGAAGTCAGCCTGTCCAGTTAAGGAAATTTACTCGAATTAATGAGGGGTATTTTGGTCATTTCCTTGCTCTGTCAGCTTTAAACATTTTTATTAATATTTTAGGGGTCTAAACTGATTTGGATCAGTACCTACAGCTCCAAATTACGCTTTTTTGAGTGGAGTTCAAGAGGAGAGGTTCAAGGCGTTCGTCAAGATTCTTCAAATTTGTCAAGGAATTTCACCAAATTAAGGTATGTAAGTTTCATAATGTTGGGTTCATTCACCCACACACCAATCATGTAAATTCCATCCGTAATTTCATTCTTGAGGTTGAATGTTTTGAATTCTTGAGGGGTATTTTTGAGGTTTTGTTCTTCATGGTTTGTTATGGAGTTTGATGAATTCTTGAGGTGAGGATTTCAATCTTTGAGGGTTGTTCTTGAGGAAAAGTGAGTATATTCTTGTGCACTTGTATTGGGTAATTAAATCTAAGGAAAATATGAGGAAATCAATCGATTCTAGGGGATTTAGGGTCAGAAAATGAGAAAAAATAATTGTGGGCTTGTTCTGGGAAGGGGTGGCACGACGCGCCACTAATGTGCCAGGAGGTTGGCGCGCCTCCCCTATAGTGTGCATAAATGAGCTCTCTGAAGTTCTGGCGCCCCGCGTCCGAGTCGCTTGCCCCCTCTCATTTTCCCTCGTTTGCTCTGTCTAAGTTCTTTTAAAGTGCACCTTCACTCCTTTCTGATTCTAACTACTCTAAGCTACATCTAAACATCGAGAGATCCTTTATAACATGAATCATAACCCTTGAATTCATAATTCAAATTCAAGGTAGAGTTAAGAGTAAAGTCTTGAGAGTTGTTTCGAGTCATTTTGAGATGTCTTTTACAATCTTTTAAAACTTGTTTTAAGACTTGAGTACTTCAGTATGAGGATGAGGAGAGTTGAGTTTTCATTATTTTCAAAATGAATATATGGGAACTAAGTATTCCCAAGAGTAAATATTTTTACATTTAAAATGAGAGCAAACATTGATTTCAAAATGAGTTCAAGAGGAATTTCTTAGTATAATCTCTTTTAAGAAAATATTTTGAGTAATAATCTCAAAGTTTGAGGATGAGGAAATGCTTTTAAACATATGAGTTGAGTTATATTATTGGGAGTAGTATTATGCAACGATATGGGAACGAGTTCAAACAACTCAAAGTCCTCATAAACCATGTAGCCAACGTGGGTAGAAAGGGTCATACTTTTTAGATGATTCCTTATTGATTTTAAGCATAGCTTAGTGGATCCACTTATTTGAGAATGTCTTATAGTATGGCAAGGTATAAGACAGTTCTGGCAACGTGGGCGAGACGGTGTATCATCACATAACTCATAGTGATGGTTGTCGGTTAGAGAATCTCCCAAATAAGAGTTATTATTATATTTTGAAATACATTGAGTTGTTTTCTACTATTTTAGATGATTTATATAAATTGCATCTTTATTGTTGTTTTTTTATTGTATTAAGTTGAGATTGAGTTGGGTAGAGTTGAGGTGAGTATGTTTCCTTCTTTCCAAGTTCAAGCTTTTATGTTATGTTTAGTGTTCCCCTTACATGATCGTACATTCAATGTACTGATGCCATTTGGCCTACATCATTTGATGATGCAGATACAAGAGATTAGGGTCATCAATAGGTGCTTCGTTGATATCACATCAGTTCCAGTTAGCTTTGGTGAGTCTCCTTGCTTCCGGAGGATTTCAGTTTTGGTAGTATGTCGTGGGTCTTATCCCGACTTCCATATTTGTCATTTAGAGGCTTCATAGATAGATAGTAGAGTTTGAGAAGTCTGTTTCATTTTCTTTTGTTAAATGTTTTAAGGATTTGAGTGTCCTATTTCTGGCTAGTAGAATATTCTATTATATTCTGAGTTAATGATTTGAGACTTTTGAGTTAAAGCTTTACATTTGAGTTCATCTTGTATTGAGTACGTCTTGCACTAAGATTTGAGCCAGGCCAAGGGTTCACTTGGGGCCAAAAATAGTTCTCGAGTGTCAGTCACGTCCAAGGTGTAGGCTCGGGGCGTGATAAATATTGTGGGAAGTTTAACTTTAACCGACAGAGACCAAGTGAGATATAACATGGAATCCGGTGTTGATTCCATATTGAAAGTGATGTCCTTACTTGCCAAGGTAAGAACCATAAAACTTGAGCTAAACTGGATCCACAAGCTAATGTCTATCTAAGACAGCCTATGGTGGCACATAGTTATGTGATAGGAAGATCGCTATGAGAAACTCGACCTCAACTAAGAAGAGACCTTCCATCTAAATATCATCTCGATGCTAAGTATAAATCCCACGGAATAGTCATTAATCATATTTTGTCAACTACTTTATGTTTCCTCATTAGTCGATTATTAGTACATATACACGAGGAGTTCATATCCCTATTGAATAATTCATTTTTTGTGTTAATCTTCGCCAATAATGTCTCCATATTTTCGAATGAGTCTCAATTTTCTCTGAATGGTTCCTCAACCATGCCTAACCTTTTCCTCAACATGCGCTCAGAGGCATTTCCAAGAGTTCAAGAAAAAGGGTGCACAATACTAGCTATCTTGAGGTTTAATGCTATAATGTTTTTCCAAAACAATGACTTTGACAAGTAAACTATAATTAATATTATTATCACAAAATAAAAATCAGTTTATAATGGTTCTTAACGAATTTTATATTTCAAAACTATTAAAATATCATTGTTATTTAAGGAAACACACTTTACGAATCAGAGAAATAAATTGAAGAAAATACTAAAAAGAGAGACCATAAATTTTTTTGAGGAAAAAATGTGACTTTTGTTTGTAGTGTTGCTAAAGATTCAAACAAAGAAAAATTTGGAGATGGATATTTCAAATTTTAGTCTGGTTCCCACATAAAATTTAAGTAATTTATCAAACTAATTGCAGTGCTTTCTACATAATCTAGGGAATGATGCATAAGTTGGTTCACAAGTACTTTACGTAATCCAGGTAGGGGTGCTTCGGTTCACAAGCACTTTACATAACCATTCATGTTCTCAACGCTCATCAAGTTTTGTGCCAAAACTCAATCTATCAATACCAAATGTACAAAAACCATTCCATACTTAACACAATCCATGATAACTACCATTTAATCAATCAAATGCAGAATCCTATCAAACTCAGAAGCAATATCTCCCCTAAGCGTGGCAACGGAACCGGGAGGTGCCGGTTCCGGTTCCGGTCCATCCCGGTCCGTTACCGGTTCAGTCTCAATTTCGACTTGTACCGGTTAGGTTCGAACAGTAGCGGGTCTGGGAGGGGTAACGGGAAGGAAACCAGGATTTACCGGTTAGTCCCGATTCCGGTCCCGATCTGATCCATTTTTTAAAAAAAATCTTAATTAAATTTTATTGCCGTTGAGAGCCGTTGGGCAACGGTTTTTGGGCCCCACCAACGGCTATTTCACCCCCATAACTCCCCTTTACACCTCCCTACCCCCAAAACTTTTTTAAATACCCCAACCTTCTAAAAACTACATTTTCATCCCTTTTTTTAAACTATAAATACCCCCAATCTTTCATTCTTTTCACTCACATAAATATTATCTTCTACTCCCTCTACTCTCTAATCTCTTATTCTTGTTAAAATTACAAATTTGATCTTTGGAAATTGGAGCTTCAAAATTCAACTTTCAATTTTCGGCTTTCGGTCATACACGTCTACTTTTTGGTACATTCGTTCCAACTCACTTTTAATTTAGTTATTTATTTGTTTTCATTTAATTATTTATTTTGTTAGTAATTACTAATTAGTCACTAGTCTCTACTTAATTACTTATTTAGTTATTTATTTGTTTAAAACTTTGCATTATATTTTCGTATTATATATAATTTACTCACTTTTTATATTTGAATATGGATTTTGGTAAAAACATTATTTAAAAGGGTAAAACAATCATAGTTAATTCGTTCACTAATTTATCTAGCTCAAAATCCAAGAAAAATTAAAAAACCGGTAGTACTTCTAAATCTAAAACTAAAAACACTTCTCAATTAATAATAAATACGGATGATTATATGCATGTTGATGAAACTGTTTTTAATATTGATAGTAATAGTGGATGAAATCCTTATCATGAACATTTACAAAGAAGATTTGGTAATTTTGATGAGAAATTACCTGAAGATGATGAACATGATGGTGTTAATGATTATATTGATAATTTTGATAATAATGTTGATGAATATGATGATGATGAAACTCAGCCAGCTACGACTACTCCTACTCCCAATCCCTCTTCCCCTCTCGCTCCCTTTCGTTGTCCTGCTCCCGTTCCCCCCGTGCATCCTAGGACTAAGGTAAAACGCGCTAAAAAATCAGTTGGGTGGCAATTTATGGCTCAGAATGAAGATAAAACACAAGCTATTTGTAATAAATGTAAACATAGAATGAATCATAAACTTTAGGAAAACAAGGTGAGATGGGACATTTGAGTAATCATTTAATGTCATGTTCGAAAAATGAATTTTTGCATGCTAAAGTTGTAGCCGAAGCTAAAAAGAATGGTACCACCTTTCCTGAAAATGTAGGAGTAGAGGGCTCTAATATGGTCCAAACACAATTAAATCTTTCTAATGTTTCTGGTTCTAGTATACAACGGTCATATAGTAGAGAAAAAGATCTTGAAGAATTAGCTAAAATGATTGTTGTTATGGGTTTGCCATTTAGTTTTGCTGAAAATCTCGGTTTTATTCATTATATTCAAATTGTGTATAATCCACATTTTAAAGGTTTTACTAGAAATACAATTAAAAAGGCTATCTTTGATTATCAAGCTCAACATTTTCAATATCTTCGCTGTTTATTTTATTATAATAATTGTAAAATAGCTATTACTT
>JAJONZ010025145.1:0-10823 GCA_029582445.1 Solanum paucissectum | reverse complement strand
ATGGTGGTATGGGACGCTATCCATACATTGCACAAGGTATAGCATAAGGGTTGCTTGAGGTGAAGGTCCAAGGTAAAGGTAATGGTTTTCATGTTGATTTTGTTAAAGTGTGATATTATGACTTACATGATGATTATACTTGTCTTGTATGTATTTTATGCAATTGTTCATGATATTTCAAAAAGTGGCATAATGCATGATTTCTAACCAAAATGTCCCTTCTTATAGCATGTTTTGCATGGTCATCATACTTGGTACATTTCTGTGTACTAACCCATATTCTTCATGTTTTTACTACAAGTGTAGGTTCCGGCAAGTGATTCCTCCTAGCTAGTTTGAAGTGTTGGATTGCTTTCCTCCAAGACTTGGTATGTCCTCATGGATTCGAGGACAAGACTTTTAAGTTTCTTCTATTCTTGTAATAGAAACTTTTAGTTATTGTTTTGATTGTAAAGGGTTGTGTCCCTACTTATGTTTTGAGATTGTGTCTAAGATGGCCATGTGAGACTTAGAATTCCGCTGTGTCTTTTTTAAAGTTGTTTTAATGAAGTTTGAATGTTTGGGTTTAAATAAGTTTTTAATTCCGCCCTATTTTCATTATTCAATGCAATGAATGACTATGTGACTTGTATAAGACCCCTTCGGGGTCGAGTACGCCGTGTTACGACTAGGGGGTACTCTTGGGTCGTGATAGTTTGGGAGAATTGGGGCTGGAAAATGAAGAAGGAAAAATAGTCAGGAAAATCTGGGCACTGGGTCCATGTCGCGGACCTGCTCCCCAGATTTGGGAAAAGTTATTTCGCGTCGCAGATCGGTGACAGACTGTTCTGCCTTTAAAAGTATTTTCGCGACCAAAAATTTAAATACATCTCCGCGTCGCGGACCTGTTTTCAGACAGTGATTTTTTTTAATCTTTCCTCATGTTTAGCTATCTAAAAACACTCCTAAACGTCATGAGATCTTTCTTATCACAAATTACAATCCTTGAATCCATAATTCAATTCAAGGAAAGTTAAGAGTCAAGTCTAGAAGTTAAGAAACAAGTCAGGAGAAGTTTATAAAGTTTTCAAAAGTCTTTCACAAATGTTTTAACTTTGATTTAAGACTTAAAGTTTTGAGTTAAGCAAATAGTAAAGAGTTGAGTTCATTTCTCAAAAAGTTATAAAGGAACTAAGTATTCCCAAGAGTTTAAAATGTTTTCATATTTGAACAAGAAAGGGAAATACCGATTTCCAAGAGAGCTTTCAAGCTAAGTTTTGAGTAATTATCTCAAACCAAAGAAAGAAGTTGTTTTAAAAACATATGAGCTAAGTACATTTTTTTGGAATAGTATTGAGCACCGTTATGGGGTTGCGAGTTCATAATAACTCAAGTCTCCATAAACAATGTAGCCATCATGGGTAGTAACAGATCATACTTTTTAGATGACTCCTTAAGTTGCTTTTTAGCATAGACTAGTAGATCCACTTATTTAATGCGTTCTATATGACGACAAAGTATAAGACAATTCTGGCAGCGTGGGCAAGACGCTGTATCACCACTTAGGCTCATAGTGGTGGTTCTCGTTTAGAGAAACTCCAACATAAACTATATTACTTTGATAAATGAGTAAAATTAAGTTTGTTCTTGCATATCTTTAACAAATTGAGCTATTATTTACTGTTCTAAATGCTTTGTATAAATTGCACTATTATTGTTGTTTTACACAACATTTTGAGTGGGGTTATTCATGAGTTGAGTAAAGCCAAGGTAAGAGTTCCTTTCAGATCACTTTCAAGCTTAAGTTGTGTTTAGCATTCCAACTCGCATACTCGTACATTCAATGTACTGATGCCAGTTGGCCTGCATCGTCTTATGATGCAGACACATGTAACCAGGATCAGCATCCAACGTCTCGTTGATCAGGTTGAGAACTCAGAGTCAGTTGGTGAGCCTCCTTGCTTTTCGGAGGGTCCTTTTCATAATTGTTTAAGCTTTTCAGTTGTTAGAATGATCGGAGGTCCTGTCCCGACATCCCTCTTTGTTTTAGAGGCTTCATAGACAAATAGTAGTCAGTTGTCTTTACATTATTATTTCATATGTTAAGACTTGAGTTGCCATTTTTGCCAAGTTGAATGTTTGACCTTTAAACATTCTTAGTTATTTTATTTAACAGTTGAGTTATCTTGCATTTGAGTGTTTTTCTTAATGCATAAAGTCTTCCGCTGAGTAAGTAAGCCAGACTAAGGGTTCGCTGTGGGCCAACAATGGTTATCGAGTGCCAGTCACGTCCGGGGTGTAGGCTTTGGGCGTGACAAACTTGTTATCAGAGAACATAGTTCAAGAGTCCTAGGGAGTCTATGAAGCTGTGTCAGTAGAGTCCTAGTTATCAGTGTGAAGTGCACCACATATATAATTAGGAGGCTACAACATTTAGGAAATATCTCACTTCTTTCACATTCATTTCATGCGATAGAGTGAATCTCTATAAAGTTTCTTTCTAACTCATACTTGCGCGCAACCGATTGTGAGCCGGGCTATGGTCAAGAATGCCTTCATGAGTCATTTATTTCCCCGAGAACTAAGGGAGGTTAAGGTACGAGAGTTCCTCACACTTAAGCAGGATTCTTTGAGCGTTCATGAGTATGGGTTGAAGTTCACCCAACTATCTCGTTATGCTTCGGAGAGATGGTTGTGGATATGAGGAGTGGAATAAGTTTATTCATTGTTGGGTTGTCTCGCCTGTCAAGCAAGGACGACAAGAGATCTATGCTGATAGGTGACATGGACATAGCAGGACCGATGACCCATGTGCAACAAGTTGAGAAGGACAAGCTGAGGGATAGAGAAGAGTTTAAGAATAAGAGGGCTAAGGCATCAGGGAATGAGTCCGGGCAGCAGAAAAGTAATGTGAACCATTCGTCCTTTCAGCAAAAGGAAAAGAAACCTGCTCCATCATCTGCTAGTGCACCTTCACCCAGAAACAAAGGTGAGTATAATAGTCAGAATTCCCAGCATTTCAGGGCTAGACTTGCCTAGTCTCAGGGTAGTGTGGAACAAGGAGGTAACTGGGCTCCTGCATGTGGTAAGTGTGGTAGAACCCACCCGGGTAAGTGTAGTGATGGCCAGTCAGTTGTTTTAAGTGTGGGCAAGAGGGTCACTTCATGAAAGAGTGTCCTAAGAACCGACAAGGTAGTGGAAATCAGGGCAATAGAGCCCAATCTTCATTAGTTGCTCCATCAGACAGGGCTGCACCTAGAGGAGCTACTTTCGGTACTGGTGGAGGAGCAAACCGCCTTTATGCGATCACTAGTTGCCAAGAGTAAGAGAACTCTCCAGATGTTGTCATTGGTATGATCAAAGTCTTTACTCTTGATGTTTATGCTTCTCTAGACCCATGAACAAGTTTATCTTTTGTGACTCCTTATGTTTCAAATAATTTTGATGTTCTTCCTGAGAAACTCTGTGAACCCTTTTGTGTTTCTACACCTGTTGGGGAGTCTATTCTAGCTGAGTGAGTATATTGTGATTGTGTTATTTCCGTCAATCACAAGGACACCATGGTTGATTTGGTCAAATTAGACATGGAAGATTTTGATGTCATTCTTGGTATGGACTGACTTCATGCCTGTTATGCCTCAATTGATTGTAGAACTAGAGTTGTCAAGTTTCAGTTTCCAAATGAACCTGTCTTAGAGTGGAAAAGTAGTTCAACAATGCCTAAGGATCGTTTCATTTCGTACCTTAAGGCAAGAAAGTTAGTTTCCAAGGGGTGTGTCTATCACTTAGTCCGAGTTAATGACTCTAGTATTGAGATACCTCCTATTCAGTCAGTTTCAGTAGTAAGAGAGTTTCCAGAAATCTTTCATGATGATCTTCCCGGAGTCCCTCTTGAGAGAGAAATAGACTTCGGTATAGACATTCTTCCAGATACTCGTCCTATCTCTATTCTGTCATATAGAATGGCACCAGCAGAGTTGAAAGAGCTTAAAGAACAGTTGAAAGATCTCCGTGATAAGGATTTCATTCTACCAAGTATCTCACCTTGGGGCGCTCCAGTCTTATTTGTGAGAAAGAAGGATGGTTCCCTTAGGATGTGTACAGATTACCGTCAATTGATCAAGGTTACCATCAAGACTCTCCCAAGGATTGATGATCTTTTCGATCAGATTCAGGGTGCTACTTGTTTCTATAAGATAGATCTTAGATCAGGCTATCATCAGTTAAGAGTAAGGGAATGTGATATTCCAAAGACATCTTTCAGAACCCGTTATGGTCATTATGAGTTTTTGGTCATGTTCTTTTGTTTAACCAATGCGCCTGCAGAATTCATGGACCTTATGAATAGAGTTTTCTAACCTTATTTAGATATGTTTGTTATCATCTTCATTGATGACATACTAACCTATTCAAGGAATGAAGAAGATCATGCTAGTCATCTCAGAATAGTTCTCCAGACTCTAAAGGATAGAGAGTTGTATGCCAAGTTCTCTAAGTGTGAGTTTTGTCTTGAGTCTGTTGCATTCTTAGGCCACATTGTGTCTGGAGAGGGAATTAAAGTTGATACTCATAAAATAGAGGCAATGTAAAATTGGCCTAGACCCACATCTCCAACTGACATTAGGAGTTTCTTGGGTTTGGCTGGCTATTATAGAAGATTCGTAGAGGGGTTCTTGTCTATTTCATCCCCTTTGACCAAGTTAACTCAGAAGACAGTGAAGGTTCAATGGTTTGAAGGTTGTGAGTAAAACTTTCAGGAATTGAAAAAGAGGTTGACTACTGCCCTAGTTTTGACCTTACCAGAAGGTACTCAAGGTTTTGTGGTGTATTGTGATGCATATAGAGTTGGTTTGGGTTGCTTATTAATGCAAAATAGCAAGGTTATAGCTTATGCCTCCAGAGAGTTGAAAATTCAGGAGAAGAATTACCTAACCCATGACTTAGAGTTGGCTACTGTAGTATTTGCTTTGAAGATATGGCGCCATTAATTGTATGGTGTTCATGTTGATGTATTCACTGATCACAAGAGCCTTCAGTATGTGTTTACTCAGAAAGAGCTTAATCTCAGACAAAAGAAGTGGTTAGAATTACTCAAGGATTATGACAAGAGTATTTTTTATCACCCAGGTAAGGCTAATGTTGTTGCTGATGCTTTAAGCAGATTGTCTATGAGTAGTACCGCCTATGTTGAGGAAGAAATGAGAGAGTTATCGAAAGATGTGCATAGACTTGCATGCCTGGGAGTCTGACTAATGGATTCCACAGAGGGAGGAGTAGTGGTGATGAATGGGGTTGAATCATCTTTAGTGTCAGAAGTTAAAGAAAAATATGACCAAGATCCTATTTTGCTTGAATTGAAGACAAATGTTCATAAGCAGAAAGTAGTGGCTTTTGAATAAGGGGGAGATGGCATATTGATATATCAAGGTAGATTGTGTGTGCCAAGGGTGGATGAATTGCAAGAGAGGATCATGTAGGAAGATCATAGCTCCAGATATTCCATTCATCCGGGTTCCACAAATATGTATCGTGACTTGAGAGAAGTGAATTGGTGGAATAGCATGAAGAAGGGCATTACAGAGTTTGTTGCTAAGTGTCCAAATTACCAACAAGTTAAAGTAGAGCATCAAAGGCCTGGTGGTATGGATCAGAATATAGAACTTTCAGAATGGAAGTGGGAGATGATTAATATGGATTTCATCACAGGTTTGCCAAGGTCTCGCAGGCAACTTGATTCGATTTTGGTGATTGTTGATAGAATGAAAAAAACAGCCCACTTTTTACCGATAAAGACTAACCATTCAGCAGAGGACTATGCCAGGTTATATATTCAAGAGGTAGTAAGACTTCATGGAGTCCCTGTTTTGATTATATTAGATAGAGGTGCTGTCACACCCCAAACTCAAGGGCGCAACTGGATCCTAATGCCAAAACTCAGGCCCGAGCCGACCTTGCTGAAATATTTGCTACTAGCGCATGCAGCCACACGCAATCAAGAAAACAAACAAGTATATCTCGGCTTAAAATTAAGACATCGGCTGGCAAGGCCCCTGCAAACTGATCTATAAAAGAAACAATTACTTCCATGAGATCATATAAATAAATAGCCAACTAGCACAGAAGTCCTGATAGGGCCGTCGAGGTCACCATGATATCTATACCAAAACTAAAAGCAGGTATATACCAATACAATACATCAAACAACTCACAATCTTCAACAAACCAACCACATAGGCCCGTATGGCCATAACGTAGCTATACACCCCACACACTAGTTTGCAGCCTCTAAGAGTAGTAAAGATTGGTGGGACAGGGCCCCAGCCTACCCATAAAAATATATACAACAAAAGCTAACAAACCTCCACACTCTGGCAGCTCCGAAGGAAAGGGCTAGCCAACCGTATAGAAGTCAATCCTGCTGCTGAGGAGGTCTACTCGGATGTCTGTTGGGACCTGCATGCATGAATGCAGCTCCCCCAGGCAATGGGGCGTCAGTACAAAATAATGTACAGAGTATGCAAGGTTGTAGACTAAATGAGCAAGCATCATAATATACCAAAAGCAATCAGGTTAGGAAATCAAATTTAGATAAGCATACCAACCCACTACTGAATCTAATAAAATACAATAATGATCAAACATCAACCTAACCAAGCCCCCATAAGCCCGGTAGGAACAAACAATATACCACTTACTTAGGCCCCCATAAGCCCAGAAGGTGCCAACTCAATCTACATAACCTTATCGGTAGCCCCCTGTCTTTGTAAGAAGACACATAGCCCTTTTTGGTAATGATATAGCCCCGTAGGCATCACATAGCCCTCTTAGGCAACATCATAGCTCTGTGGGCTGCACGTAGCCCTCCTTTGCATCACATAGCCCTGTAGGCAATACGTAGCCCTCTTTGGCGTCAAAATAGCCTCGTAGGCAACACATAACACTCTTTGGCATCAATATAGCCCGGTGGCAACACATAACCCTATTTGGCAATAACATAGTCCTATTAGACAACATCATAGCCCCGATAGGTAGTTCATAGCTCAACAACTAACCACAATAGCCCCAAGGGCGACAACAAACAATTAAATAGGCTGAAGGCGAGCAATTTAGCTATAACCAATATATATATGAATAATCTCCAAGTCGTTCTTAACTTAGGGTCTTTCTTAACAGATCATGAGTCCCTAAAATGAGGGGGTTATAACCACCCAATCAACCAACCACTCATAATTACATCTACAAGATCACCAACGTTAACCACATCTAAGGAAACATGTCGAACGAAGGGAATAACCTTAACATACCTTTCCAATGAACGCTCGAAAGACCGTAGTTCCTCCACGAAAGTTGTTCCTTATGTCCTAAGCTTCACAAACACTATATATACACAGCTGATACGCACCTACAAACAGTTTATAATTAATCTTATATCGGCAGATTTGCCATATTGCTCCAAATTGTCGAAACGTCTGTAGAAATTCATAAAAACAGTCATAAAAAGAGTCCCAAGATGATTACCTTAGTTAACCAAGTCAAAACCTTGAAGAAACACCAATAATTAAAAATCTATATCTTCAAAAACTAGCTCCAAACGCAGCAAATAGAAGCGAGAAATGATTGCCACGTGTAGGGATTACGTTTCTAGGCACGGGGGCAATGTTTAATGGTAGAAATCGTCAAAACTAACCTTCATTATGCTAGGACTCCATAGAAACCCTCCCCTAAGCTTTCTCTCTGGTTTTTGGAACTGAAATGAACTGTTTCCATGGCTAAAACATTAAATAGCCGACATACCATATTTCTTTACCCGACCCGGATCCGACCCGGATTCTGCCTTGGCAGTCCCTGGTAAAACCCTCATAACTCTTTACTCGGATGTTCGCTTGATACGGGGTTTTATGCGTTACAAACTAGACTCGTAGGCCTTCGATTTAATGGGTAATAGGCCTTCTAACTCTTTATATATTGGGAGAAAACATCAAATACATTTGACCCAAATTTCAAAGAAATCTTTAAAAAGGACCTTATGATAACTTTTGCTAACTTTTATTTTGCCACTTACTTAACTTCAAAACTTGAGATAAAACTCTTGAACACTTAAAATATGACATACCACATCCTTTTTAATTTATTACTCACCCTCTTTTTCTTTTCACGAAGGTATGAGTTAATTTAGACATTTTGGAAAAGTCGGGGTGTTACATTCTTCCTCCCTTAGAAACATTCGTCCTCGAATGAGAAAAAAAATAAAAACTCTGAGTCACACAATCATGTCCCTAGGAGTTGACAAAGTATATGCAAAGTATCATTTGTGAATGTGACTATCCATAACCTGAAACGCAGAAATTCTAACCTAGGCGTCTCACATGACGACGTAAATAGCCAAGCACTATAGCTCCGCAATAACAGTGCGAGCAAAATACAACGACAACAACCATAATAATAAGAAATAATAAAAAATAAAATAAAATGGATAGGTATCTAGCCTTACTTCACTAATATAAATTGATATGCTATCACCCTGGGGTATGAAACAAGTGAGGATGTTTGGACCTCATGCCATCCTCAGCTTCCCAGGTCACCTCTTCTCTATTCTTGTTTATCCACAATATTTTAACTGAAGCCACCTCCTTGGTCCTCAATTTACGGACCTGTCAGTCTAATATGGCAACTGGAGTTTCCTCATAGGACAAATCCTTTGTGATCTGAACATCCTCAACTGGGACAACCCGATAAGGGTCTCCTACACACTTCTCTAGCATCTATACATGGAAAACTGGATGAACAAATTCTAGCCCCAAAGGCAATTCTAACTCATAAGCCACTTGTCCTACCCTCCGAAGGATCCGGTATGGCCCAATGAATCTTGGACTCTTGCCTTTTTTGCCAAATCTCATAACACCTTTCATAGGCGAGACTTTTAAGAATATTCAGTCATCGACACAAAACTGTAAGTCCCTTCGTCGCATATCTGAGTATGACTTCTGTCGGCTTTGAGCTGTTAGCAACCTCTCCCGAATGAGCTTAACTTTCTCTACTGTCTGCTGGACTAAGTCGGGTCCGATCAACCCTGACTCACCTACCTCAAACCATCCAATGGGGGATCTACATTTTCTCCTATACAAAGCCTCATAAGGTGCCATCCCGATGCTGGAATGATAACTATTATTGTATGCGAACTCAATAAGAGGCATGTGGTCATCCCAACTTCCCTTGAAGTCTAGAACGCACGCCCGTAACATATCCTCGAGTGTCAAAATTATATGCCCAGCCTGGCCATCTGTTTGAGGGTGAAAGGCGGTACTAAGATTAACTTGTGTCCCTAATCCTTTATGGAAGGACTTCCAGAAGTTGGAGGTAAATTGTGCTCATCTATCAGAGATAATAGATACTGGGACACCGTGTAGCCTAACAATCTCTCTAATATAGAGCCTTGCATAGTCTTCGGCTGAAAAAGTAGCCCTGACTGGTAAGCAGTGGACTGATTTTGTTAGTCTATCAACGATTACCCAAATAGAGTCAAACTTGCAAAGCGATCGAGGTAACCCTGTAATAAAATCCATATTAATTGCTTCCCACTTCCACAAAGGAATGTCTATCTCCTGAACTAGCCCAGCGGGCTTTTGGTGCTCAACCTTTACCTGTTGGCAGTAAGGACAGTGCGCAACAAACTCAGCAACGTCATTCTTCATCCCCTGCCACCAATAGATCTCCTTAATATCATGGTACATCTTCGTCGAACCAGGGTGAATGGAATAACGGGAATGATGTGCCTCTTCCATAATTCGATGTCGAAGCCCTGCAACATTCAGAACACACAATCAACCGCTATATCTGAGGACTCCATCTTCTGCTATATCAAATGCTAAAGATCGTTGATCCTGAGCCTTAGCTCTAAGCTTCTCTAAGCTAGGATCCTCTTGTTGTCGTGATTTTACTTCTACAACTAGAGATGATACGGCTGTATCCTGCATTGCGACCCCACTATCGTTTGTCTCTAACAATTTGACTCCTAAGCTAGCTAACTGATAAAGCTCTCTCGCTAGCTCCAGCTTCTCAACACCTAAGTGAGATAAACTACCCATAGATTTTCGACTGCGGGCATCGGCTACCAAATTCGCCTTTCCTAGATGATATAAAATATCCACGTCGTAGTCTTTCAGTAACTCAAGCCATCGACGTTGTCGTAGATTTAACTCCTTTTGTTTAAAGATATATTGAAGGCTTTTATGATCTGTGAAGATGTCAACATGAACGCCATATAAATAGGTTCTCCAGATCTTTAATGCATGCACAACTGCATCCAACTCTAAATCGTGGGTCGGATAGTTCTTTTTATGCTTCATCAACTGCCTTGAAGCATATGCGATAACCTTACCATGTTGCATTAGAACACATCCCAACCCAACACAAGAAGCATCACAATACACCACATAGCCTTCTGAACCGTCTGGTAATGCAAGAAATGGTGCTGATGTCAACCTGTCCTTCAGCTCCTGGAAACTATGCTCGCAAGTCTCAGTCCACTGGAACTTAGCTGCTTTTTGAGTCAGCTTCGTTAATGGGGCTGAAATTGAAGAAAACCCCTCTACAAACCTTCTGTAGTACCCAGCTAACCCTAATAAACTACGAACCTCAGTCGGAGTCATGGGTCTGGGCCAAGTGTTTACGGTCTCAATCTTTTGTGTATCAACCGCAATGCCTGCATCTGATACAATATGGCCTAAGAAAGCTACAGAGTTCAATCAGAACTCACACTTGGAAAACTTTGCATAAAGTTCTCGATCTCGAAGAACCTGAAGGACTGCTCGCAGATGATTTGCATGCTCATCTTTTGAACGTGA
>JAJONZ010025144.1:0-11064 GCA_029582445.1 Solanum paucissectum | reverse complement strand
CAAATTTCCAGGTTCTGAACTTTTTCCAAAAGTGACTACTTCCAATTTCAAGCTTCTTCATATTCATTTTAAATTGTCGGATGTAACACAATTAAAACGAAATTACATAAAAACCCCTCATAGAACCTCATTATAGAGTCAACACAAAGTCATAGGCTCTTGCTTAACCTATCATTTTCCGAGTCGTTACAGTTATTGCCTTACACAGTACATTTTTTCGTACTGACATCCCTCGAGGGGTCGCTGCATTTCATGCTGCAGGCACAGGTACTCCTGCTAGTAGACCTCCTCAAAAGGAGCACACGACACTCATCTACTTTTGGTGAGCTCTAGGTTTATTCAGAGCTTTACTGAGTCCTTGGTAGATTCATTTTGGTATTGTATCATAGTTAAGGGTAAGGCGGGGTCTGTTTCGACCTACTCTAAGGTTTTCTATCTTTTAGAGGCTTTGTAGACTTATGTATATGGTTCAGTTGTGTCTTAACAAGTTGTGGCCTCAACGGCCAAGTCTTGTATATAAGTTTTGGGTCTACTTATGTTGGTTCGTATCGCTGCATCCTATGTGAACTTGTCATAAGATTGTCATAGATATATGCATAGTAAGCATAGGTTACATGTTGGTTTTCTCGAGCCTTTAGGGTATCGGGTGCCTGTCCATCTTAATGGGATTTGAGGCGTGACAGATACTCTCTTAAGTATGTCTAAGTTCCTTCTTCACATGGACCCTATGAAATACTACCTTAAGCATGTCTAAGTCCACTTATACTCTTGAACACTATGAGGTACTTCATTAAGTAAGTATTAGTTAAATTATGCTTTAGAACACTATGATATGCTTCTCAAGCATGTCTTAGTTAATAGGATATGGAGATTGATACTAGGAACCTTAACTCAACTATGTGAAGGCTCCCATCTCATGAGATCTAACTTTGGGAAAACCCACACTCTACTACGTAAGAGTTCCCCCTTTAACTTGGATAGTCCTCACATCAACTAGGTGTGGTTCTCCTTTCTACTTGGAGCCCAGACCCTCTCTTGTGTGACACTCCATCTCATGTTCAATATCCACTTGAGGCCAAGCATACACCTAAGATTTACTTGTTAAGCCTTGCTTAACACTCATAACTCATGGAAAGGTGTCCTTGACAACCAATCCATGTTCAAGTGATTCTATCACTCCATACTTTCAAGCATTCATAAGGTAGGTTAGGTGAGTATAGGCATGTCACCACAATCTAACCTATTAGACTTCTATTCTCTTTTAGACTTTACTCTCAAAGCCTTAACATTAATATTTAACCACCTTAGCTTCACCCTAAAGCCCTAGCTATCATGATCACAATCTTACTCTCAAGGTTTATTTCTTAATTTTTTCTTTATACCTAGATTTCAAGGTAATTTGATCACATCTTTCATTACTAGGTGATTCAAGTCTCAATTGATCATAAAGGTTCAATTCTAACTTTACAAGTCAAGATCAATCATATACAATAAAGTATAGTTCAATTCATGATTATATGATCCTAACTTTGATCAATTACTATGCATAACATTGAATTAGGGAGATCACACATGAACCTTCAACTTTGCCTCTAATGGCATAAACCCACAAAGATCACATTCATCAATTTAGATTAGGGTTTACCATAGAAATCACATGAAATCATCATAATATCATTTAAAAAAGCTAAATCAATCATAATTGGGTGATATCCACTAGATTGGAATCACACCCAAACCCTACCCACAATGCAAGCACAACCCTAGCTTGAATTGGGTTTTTGATTTCACAAGTGGGGAAACTATGTGGGATATATGGGTGGAAGAACCCATAGATTATTAAGCTTCAAAAAAATGTTGCTTCGGAGCTTTACTGACGGATGTCACTACCCATAGATTATTACCATTTGCGAGGGATGTCACTACGAAAAAAATGTATTGAATATGTAAGGCAATAACATATATAAAATAAGAGTTCGAATGAAGCCAAGTATCAATATATGTGTGCATAAATCAGAACAGAAGACCACCTCTGTTAACTCTTGTGGGATCATGTATGTTTCATTATTGTCTTTACCTTTCTGTGTGTTATGATCTTTATAAGGCATGTGATATGAATGACCAGCTGATCAGTGGTAGGAGAGGATGACTCATGCTAGGCATTTTAACCCCTGGGATGCGGTCCTCAAAATTACACAAATTGGGATCGGCCCATGCTAGGCTTTCGCTCCTGAGCTACCACCCTTCTATATCAATTGGGATCGGCCCATGCTAGACTTTCGCCCCTGAGCTGCCACCCGTAGTTATACAAATTGCTTCAATTAGATTCTTTAATCTTTGAGATTGTTGTTTTGGTGGTCATAATCATTTTTGAGATTTGGAAATACGGACCAGTAGTAGAATACATGAAAATAATACTTCAAGGCAGTAACAATGACATAAGGAGCTATGTAACATCAATGCATTACTTGTGAGCTTAAATGACACAATTGACTTCAACTGACTATAGAATACTGAACATATAATGAAGTAATTCTATACGCTAAGGAGAGGGGGAAATATTGTTAGCTATTTGGAGATTGTACGCTGCCACTATGTTTCCTCTACCAGGAATAGAACTTAGGAAATTCACTTATTGATATTAATCGCAAGTATCAGATTTCATGCCAAGGAATATGGAATCGAATTGCCCTACATACCTTATTTTCTGACCGATACAACTGTCATGATTCAGCCTCCCTTCTTCGGTGCTAATCTACAATATAAGTCATGATTAAGCTGATTTTAGCAGCTAATCACATTAAGGCCCTCAAAAAAATAGTAGCTAAATACTTGACGGAAAGTAGGCCCATACAACCTTTACACAAATGGTGAACCACCACACCCTTCTTCTATATATTAATACAACTTCATACATCCTTTGCCAAGATACCCAAACCGCCCCCAACAACAATATACATAAGGCAGCCACTATCAATCCCTAAAAATCTTTCAGCATAATAGGAGAATATTGACTCAAGGATTTATCACCATCCATTAGTTCTTGATAAATATATACAAAATTCTCCACCCCAAACCTGTATTTAAAGAGAGGCAAGAATGGGCAGTAGTCTTACCTTAGTTTCTGGAAATTTATCCTCTAAACTTGAACTTCAAGAACTGAAACTTTCCTTCAAAATTTTACTTGAAAAGGGGGACAATACTCAAGAACCCTAAGGTGTTTTAGGGCTGCTGATTGAAGCCAAGAGAGACCAAGAGAGAAACTTAAGAAATCTGAAAATTTTGCAAGTTAAAAATGGAGAAAAAGATATGATCTTTATCCCTTTAAAAGGGAGGTGTAATGGCCGACTTTCTTGGCCAATTTTGGGCCATATATTGTCAAGTAGGTGACCCACCTACTTGGCCTTTTAACTTGGGCCTTTGGGAATTTCAACACTTATTGGGCCTTACTGCCAATTATCCCTCTATTCTTGTCAATTTGGGCCATAATTAATGCAAGTAGGTGATCCACCTACTTGGACTTTTCACTTGGGCCTTTTTAGACTTACTATTGGGCCTTGGCTGTCCATTTTTCACTTATTCTTCTACTCAACTTGGGCCAGATTAATGCAAGTAGATGGTAGTGCACTTGGCCCAATTACATGGTCAAAAAAAGAGTCTTAGTAGGTGATGCACCTACTTGGTCCTTTGGGCTGGTCAATAAGTCAAAGTAGGTGATGCACCTACTTGTCACCTAATAGCTTAATTAAGTCAAGCAAGAAACTCAATTATTTTATCCCATTTTCTAAATATTAATCCCTTTTTCTTCAACTTAGCACTTAACTTTCAACTTTAAGCTCAATTACCACCTTACTACCTCTAGTTTAAATACTTCCGTCGGAGTTAACTTGCAGTACACATGTTGAAACATGCAAGGCGTTACATCACCTTCCGAGCTAGTTTAAACCAACACTAATCATATAAGAAGCATGGTCCCTCACCTATACTATAAGGCTATGTCAAATATCACATGAATAGAACTAGCATAAGCATAAATACAGGTTGTTACACCAAACCTCTTACCAAAGGATCTAGAGTTACTAGTTCAACTCACTAAATTACGGGGTGTTACACTATTACCTCAACTTTAGCTCTATCAACCTCAATACCCTTCTCAGAAATCCGATGACCCGGAATGATCCTCTCTTTCACCATGAAGTGACACTTTTCCCAATTGAGCACAAGCTTGCACTCTTCACACCGTTTCAGTACCTCGGCCAAATGCATCAGACAACCATCAAACAAGTCACCTACAACAGAGAAATCATCCATAAATACCTCAATAGTGTCCTCGACCATATCTGAAAATATCGACATCATGCAACGCTGGAAGGTCGCTGGAGCACTACACAACCCAAATCGCATCAGTTTGAAGGCAAAACTCCCATAAGGACAAGTGAAGGCGACACTCTTGGTCTTTCGGAACAATGGAGATCTGATTGTAGCGCGAATAACCATCAAGAAAACAATACCAACCCTTACCAGCAAGTTGATCCAGCATCTGATCCATGAACGACATAGGGAAGTGGTATTTTTCTGTCCAAGCATTCAATTTCCGATAGTCTATGCATACTCTCCATCCAGTCACTAGCCGCATCGGAACAAGATCGTTTTTTGCATTAGGAACCACAGTAATCCCACCTTTCTTAGGAACACACTGAACATGACAGACCCAACTACTATCTGCGATGGGGTATATGACTCTAACATCCAACCACTTGATGATTTCCTTTTTCACAACCTCTTGCATAGGCGGATTTAGTCTCCTTTGGTGCTCGATACTAGGCTTGTGGTCCGGCATGAGTTGGATTTAATGAGAACAAATGCCAGGAGGAATCCCAATAATGTCCGCAATAGGCCATCCAATAGCCCTCTTGAACCTCTTCAACACAGAAACTAATGCCTCAACTTGTACCTCACTCAAATCGGGTGCAATGATGACCGGTAAAGTACCATCTCTCCGAATACATACCTCAAATGCGATGGTAGAGCCTTTAGCTCCAATTTTGGAGCCTCTTCAACAGACGGTTTTGCAGGTGGAGAGTTGGGATTCTTCATATCTAGCTCCAATTTCTTTGGTTTGGAGAAGAATTCGAACCTATCAAGTGCGGCGACCAATTCATCATAGTCTTCAATATAATCACCCTCAAAATTCATCATTACCGATGCCAATGCATCAAAACCCAACCTCTCTTCAATAGACACATCAGAAACTCTCTCCACTATATGATTCACCACTAATACTGACTTGAGATCGCTTTCCTGCTTCATAGACCTACAAATGTTGAAAGTTACCTCTTCATTGTCCAATTGGAACTTCATCTGCCCTCTCTCCATATCGACCAAAGAGCGCCCAGTAGGAAGGAATGGTCTCCCTAGGATGATGGAAACCTAAATATCAACCTCACAATCAAGTATCACAGAATTCGCCGGAAAAAGAAAGGACTCCACTTTCACAAGTACATCTTGGAGAACACCAATGGGCTTCTTCACAGTTCTATCAGCCATGAGTAATCCCATCCCAGTCGGTTTTGGAGCCCCTAAACCCAACTTCTTATAAATAGACAATGGCATCAGATTAATTCTAGCTCCCAAATCACACAATGCCTTCACAAAATGCAACAACCCAATGGTACAAGAAATAGTAAAAGCACCAGGATCCTCTTTCTTCTGCACAAGTGACCTAGTAGCAATAGCACTGCAATGTTGCAACCTCTCATCATCTTAAAAATTGACGACCCTCTTCTTAGTCACCAAATATTTCATAAATTTTGCATACCCAGGCATTTGCTCCAAAGCTTCTATCAACGGAACATTGAGGAAAGCTGTTTCAACATAGTAATACACATGCGGTATTTGTCTTTTTCATTCTTCTTTACCAACCTCTGTGGGAATGGAGGTAGAGGTCTAGGAATGGGAATAACTATTTGGGTTATCTTCGTTTCTTTCTCTGTAGCATTCTTGGACTTTCCAGTAACCTCAACCTCATCGTCATCTCTTTCTGCCACAATTTCAACCTCAGACGGCATGGGGGGATGAATGGTTTATTTACCTCCTCGAGTCGTGACTGCAATACAATGCCCATCACTCTTCGGATTCTGGATGGTGTTGCTAGGAAGTGTGCCAGGCTGATGTGGGTTCATAGTAGTTAACAACTGACTAAACTACTGCTCAAGTTGTTTTATTGATACTGCATGGGCATCAACCTTTTGACCGATTCCAGACAAGTCATTCCAATACAAAATGGCTCTAGAAACACACAACTCTTAATTGAAATATATCAAAAATATCGTACACTCACGTTATATCAACACCCTCAACTTAAACATGTTGTTTGTCCTCAAGCGACACACTAACACTCTAAACGACACTTGTGTAGAAGCATATATAAAAACTCAGCAATCACATGGCTATTTCAACCCATTCCATCTTCTTAGTGAAAATCCTTTTTTAGACTCAACAAGCTAACTCATGCGGATCAAGTTATGACAAAGATCGACCAATACACCACAACATACACTTTTCACAATCACCAAGGTACTGACTTTCTGACAATGTAACTAGTGCCCACACTTCAAACGAAATCCTTCTTCACACAGAAGATACAAATTTTGAGTTTTAAGATTCATTCAACACTCATGCTCAGAAGTGACTTTCAAGTACAGTTAAGTGCTCAATACCATTGGCTTGCACTTATTTTCACTGCTTAGACTCTCCAAACTAGTTGCTAGGATCACTATAGGACTTTCTTAGCTTGTAACGTAGGCTCAGGGTCAGGTGTGGTACATTTGGGTAATTTTTTAGTAACTTTTTTCCCTCCTTGACATTACATTGGATTTTTTACCTCTTTTCTCAACCTATTTTTGACATCCTTTCATTTTACTCTTTTTCCCTTGACTCTTTTCAACATGGATGTGACTTTTGACTTTGTGGCTCTTATTTTTTCACTTTCTTTTTTTTCTTTCACTTCATTTTACTTTATTTCCATCAGCACTTTTATTTATCATCTTTTTGCTTGTTTTGCACAAAGTCACATCCTCTTCTATCTTTTCTTTTTTATCTTTTCAACACAAAACTCTTTTCAGACCACTTTTTCTTTTGGTTTCGTCTTTTATAGCCACCCTAAACTTATAGATTTTACATTAGTTAAGGTGCACAATATCCGATGTCGGACTAGGGCACGCATCAAGGTAACTTTTGAATTAGCCACCCTCAACTTAGGCTTTTGGCTTAAGTCAAGGTGCACATGTCCAAGGAGAGACCGAGGCCAAGATAATTTTTTTAGGGAAGGTGAGTTAGGTGAATCAAATGAAATGGTCTATTTAAGGCTCAAACGTTTGGATCAAAGGGAACATTGATTTCATTTGGTTGGATCATTTTAGGCTTATGTGGACTAATTTGAACAAGGGCCTATGATCACTTCCCAACTTCTGGCCTAGATCCTCTTAGCAGGACCAATGGGGCAAGTTTTAGATTGGCACAAACTGTCTGAACATTCAACTTTTCTCACACTCTTGGTACATTGTTTCATTATCAGATTACCTAGTTCAAGTTTTAGCTTAAGTAATGAGGTCAAATCGGTTCCTTATCATGTCACATTGAGATCCAACATCTTCAACTCATCAAGATTATCGATTTAGCACATTTCAACAATTTTGGACAGGGATCATTTTTTTCATGCTTTTTATGCCATCATGCTTTCATTTTTCTACTTACTCCTACACATACATTCCTAAACATGCCGGTTCAACAAAAATTAAAACAATCTCTTGGGGGGAAAGAATGCAGTTAAGAAAACCCCAAGAGAGGATTATGAGTTGGGTTTACTCAGACTTCACCCTATCACTCACTATCCGTTTACCCCACCCCCAACAAAATAAAAGTGTGATTGTCCCCAATGGACAAAAAGTAAAAAGTAAAGGATCGGGTGATGCAAATCTGTGGCACATATGCGCTGAAGACCACTCAAGCAATGGGTGGGTCCGGTTTCTCGAAGCCTGCTGGATCAACACGTGGAACGCCATCACTAGCGCTCCTATCTACCATCTCAGCACCCTGAGTAGTGTTATCATCAACTCTCACCGCACCATCAGTAGTGCTCACGCTGCTAGATTAGCCTACACCTATCTCTCTAGCCCACAACTGTCTCATCTCCTCATCAACTATGGGTGCCCTCCGAGTTGCCTCAGTCTGCTGGCACTCCCTCTTCCTTGCTCTCTCAGCCTCAGTGTCATCAGAAGTACGACCTGAACGGGGGCGCTTCCCAGTAGCACGAGAAGAATCTGGCGGCTGCATACCATCTACGAATAGGGCACTCATCATCGTATCATCAACCGGTGTCGTAGGGGAAGACTCTAGCTCAGTCTCTGGGGGAGCGAGAAATGCAGTGACATCAGCACGGAGGCTGTCTAACTCCTTATTGAGTGTGGTCACATCAACAATTAGGGTTGGCCTATCCAGGATTGGTAAATCAAAGGCATCCAGGTGCTGATGAATGGCCTGGACCTTCTAGTCCATCATATGCTCCATCTGTTGTTCAACACTAGCCTCAAACTCCACTATAGGACAATGCATCCATGGCCTCATATGCTGAAGCTGGGTGGCCATCTGTGCCTCTAGCCTCTATACTCGAGCTATAGGGATGGCAGTGGAACCGGAAGAATGAGTGGCTCTGGATGAGCTGGGGGCATGACTAGCAGCCAGAGACGGAGGAGCCTGGGTGTTTGTTGTAGTGGCTGGAGGGGCTGTGTCATCATCATGCATCTGTTCCACATCTGCTAGAAGATCATCGCCCAATGGTGGTATCTCAACCTGTGGCTCCCTGCTAGGTGCACCAGCATTGGCCTCATCCCTAATAAGGCATATATCAAGAGTCTTGGTTGCCTGAAGCAATCGATCACAATGCCATACTGGTACACCGGAGTTCCTGCAAAGCTGGAAGATGAGGCAGGGAAATCGAAAAGTGGAGTAGGCCTTGAAGGCCCTCTTATGGATCATCGCAATCAGGATACGGTTGAAATCTATCTCCAAATTGACAACCATATCTGCAACCATCACTTCACGATCCCATGTGAGCACATTACCTGATTAAGTAGGGGACACACGGTTACGCACCAGTAACCAGAAAAGTTTAGCAGCAAAGGTCAAGATCGGCTTTTTAATACCCAAACTCGATGTCTGGACCCACCCGACGTGCTCTCCATCAGTAGAAAGATGTCGGGCTAGCCATCTCACAAAGGGCTCCTTCTTCTCGGCATCCCACTGAAATGCTCTACTCTGAATAACTCCCATCCGATAATCGAACTCTGCTATATTGATGCGCAGAGTCTGGTCTGGACCATAGATGAACCTTCGTAGTGTGGTCTCAGAGATATCAATAGAAAACCCCCGAACTAATGTAGCCTCAAGTGGAGGCTGAGTTGCGGTCTTGGCGCTCTTTGAGATGGACCCTCTGATGGTGGTGGCATAAGAGGCGTAGAAGTCCCTGACTATCTCCTCGATTGACCTGCCTGGGGCTATGCCATCCACTCACACATGTGCCTATGGATTAGACTCTCAATGACTGGAGCAGTGGGGAGGCTACCTGTGAGAACCCGACGCTCATCGATGACTATTCGAGCCATCCTATCGTTCTCATTTAGCATGCAGGCATCTCTGTATAACTGAATTGGCCCTCCACACTCCATCAATTAGGCTCCTCAGCAACTGGTGCAGGCTCGGTACTGGGGGGTACTAGAATGTCACTATTAGCCTTAGAGGACAAGGCAATGATGCCATTAGAACTGGAGCCGGAATTGGAGACGGATGCGAGCTCAGAGCCAGCCAGTGACCCAATCGGTGTGGCCCCCTCATCAGACTGGGGTGCAGTGACCATGTCGGGAACCACCATCTGGGCTCGGTTCCTCATAGTGCAAGGAGCGTAGGGGAGGTACTGGGGTTGGGAGAAATATAGTCAGTGTCCTCCGCATTGATAAAAAATAGCGAGGGAGCCACAAACTTCCATTTGCCCTTTGCGGCGTAAGTCGGAGCTTGCTTGGGGCCTATAGTACCTGTAGAAGCTTAGTTAGTACCAAAAGAAGAAAATAAAACACTTAAAAAGAATTTTAGAATAGGAAACGAATCAAAATGACAAACAAAAAAAAAATTGGGCAGTGATGAGTCCACAAATTGGACTCATTTAGGGATTTATTTTAATCAAAATAGTGTCCTCAAATGCTTATTTTATCTCAATATCTAATGAAAATACTTAAGTTTCAGGTATTTGAAGTTTGAGAGGAAGCATGGACACTTAGGCACAAAAAGGAACGAAAAGGCTGAAAAGAACAAGAAAATAAAGGTCTGAGGATCGCCGAGTTCACTTGGCGAATCGCCAAAGGGTCTCACTTCGCCTTTTGTTCTAGTGTGTTGAGACCTGAAGGAAAGGATCAAGTCGGTGGAAAAAGGGAACAGTCGGCGTGTCGCCGAATAGTTCCGCGAAGCAGTACTATGTCGCCCAATGACACAGAGCCGATGCCGAAGGACGGTGCAAGATGGCGATGAATTATACCAAAAGGTGAATCCCCGAGTTGATCAGCGATTCTGACTAATGTCGCCGAGTGATCCACCACAACACAGATTTTTGAAAACTGTAAATACTCGTTGAGAGTTATAGCTTAGCATCAGATTTTAGTATTATATTTTTATTATCAAATTTTGGATTTAGTACTATTTTTATTTTACTCTCAAGTTTGGAGAGGGTTTTGGAAACTTGAAGAAAGGAGTTCATCTTCCCCAAGTTGGAAGTGGGTCTTCTCTATTCATATTCCTTTGCTTAAATCAAGGTTTAATTTCGTATACCCATTTGATTTCATTATAATTTTAGGTGTATTTTGTTATTTCTTGATGTGTGGCTAAATACCCCCATTCTTGGGGTGTGATTTAGCAAATATTTGTTGATATTATTGTTGGGTCTTGCTTGCTGGTAGGTTAGATGTATTTTAATGGTGATTTCACCTAGTGGTTGTGGTTTAAGTTAATGGGTTTGTA
>JAJONZ010025143.1:0-19888 GCA_029582445.1 Solanum paucissectum | reverse complement strand
TTATATATTGCATGTGTCTTATTGCTTTATATATTGAGTTCAGTTATGCATGAGTTGAACAGAGCCAAGGTAAGAGTTCCTTTGTACTCTTTTCAAGCTTAAGTCGTGGTTTAGCTTTCCAGCTCGCATACTCGTACATTCCATGTACTGGTGCCAGTTGGCCTGCATCTTATTATGATGTAGACAGAGGTACCCAGGATCAGCATTCAGCACGTTGTTGATCCAGCTAAGCACTTCAGAGTCAGTGGTGAGCCTCCTTGTTTTCCGAAGGACTCGGTTATTTTGTGTTCTTAAGTTTTGTTTTGTTAGGATGTTGCGGGGTCTGTCCCAACATCCATCTCAGTATGTTAGAGGCGTCATAGACAGTCAGTCAGTTAGTATTGAGTCTCTTATGCATGTATATATGTAAATATTCTAATTTGACACTCGAGTTGCCTTTTTGACCAGATTTTTATCAATTGGGTTGCTTTATGACCTTTCTTTGCATCAAGTTATTCTGTTGAGTTAAGTTTCCGCTGAGTTAAGAAAGCCAGGCCAAGGGTTCGCTTGGGGCCATCAATGGTCTCTGAGTGCCGGTCCCGCCCAGGGTGTAGGCTCGGGGCGTGACACGAACGAATCAACTCAAGGACCTCAATTACAATATAGAAACTCAGTATTCCTAACTCAATAAAATCTCTTGAACCTTTCTCTTAAACTCACTTTAGTTTTTAATGGAAAAAAGACATATGATTAGAATATGCAGGAACTCTGAAGAGGAAATGGAGCCTTTAGGAGCTAATGAAAATAAGTGAAACATAGCTAAAATTTAAAGGAATATGCGCTGGATGAAACAAGAAAAAATTGGCTTAGCGATTCCTGGCGTACTGTTGGCGCATTGCCCCAACACTCATGTCGTACTGGTGGCACACCGCACCGGGCCTCAAAGTAATGGGGCTAGATTTGGGCGTACTACTGGCGCGTCACCCCAAATCTCCTAGAGTACTGGTGGAGCGCTGCCCCAACCCTTTTCCAACGACTTCAATGATTTTTTAAAAAAATTTCAAGATTCAAACTTGGTTAGAATTGAGAAATTTATCCTAAACTCTTCTTGATTCTCAAACCCGACATGATTACAAGAGAATTTCCTAAAATCCTTTTAATAAACACAAATCATACTAAAAATCCTTAATCCAAGAAACTCATAACGTCCATTGTTAAAGAATGAAACTATAATCAAGAACTACTCAAGAATCTTTTAGATACAATGATTTCATAAATGAATTAGATGTATAGAGTGAGGACGAACAAGTCCAACACTATGATAAGCTTTACATACATGGAAAGAACAATGTTCTTAGTGAAAATCGATGGGATCTTGACGAACACTCAAAACCTAGCTCTTTCTCCTCTTGAACTCTTCTCTTATTTTTCAAAGTGTTTAGGAAAGACAAATAATGGTTTAGCATCTGATTATAACATTAATTGGGTGGGTAAAAAAGTGCTAGGCCTAGTGGGAAAAAGGAAAAGACCAAAATACCCTTTTCTAAAATGAATGAGATGCCTTAACTCGAAAGGCTTCATTCAAATTGATATAAATTTTTACTTCGAGCTTGAAATTAAGCAAACTTGGCGATGTTGGAATGAGGACTCAAATACCTTAAATTTGGTAGGTCATGGGCCACCTTTGTGTGTTAA
Organism: Solanum paucissectum; assembly: GCA_029582445.1. Lineage (NCBI taxonomy): Eukaryota > Viridiplantae > Streptophyta > Magnoliopsida > Solanales > Solanaceae > Solanum > Solanum paucissectum. Next base: position 18,214 of record JAJONZ010025143.1, on the reverse strand, counting down.
AAGATATGGTCATTTGAAGTTGACCCAAGTAAATCTCATAGCGAAACTCAATTGGAAAGAAAGCTTTCAACTCAACTTTGTGCTAGGGATTCTAGTGACCTTAATTCATATTCGAAATTATTTCCAACACTAAATAGTTGAACTTAACACCTATGAACAATTAAGAGTCACTCAGTAAATCTTATTTACAAATGAAGAATGGCTCGAGTCTTATCTTAGAAATTTTCGGGGTGTTACATATTAATGAAAGATAAATACAAATATGAAGGGGGACATCAATCCAAAACCCTTCTAGTTTTGAGTTTTTATCTAGGCTGAACATCAAAAAAATCATTTTCAAAGGGCCAAGAGCATCCGTGGGAAGGTCACTTTCCCTAAAGTAGGTTTTGTAACTTTGAAGAGCGCATGCATGCTTGGTTAGCACACCTTTCTCTTCGATGTCTGCTAGTCATTACATACTAAATATTTATAGGTAATCTTTCTACTATTTTTACTATTTTATTTTTATTTATAGTTATCTAGAAAAGAGTTGGACTAGTAGTAGTACTAATCATACATTTGTCTAGATTAGTATGGGTTTTAGTCATCCTAACAAAATAAAAACCCGCTATGTCTGCCTATAGATTTTCCAAGATATACATCGGTGGAACTTCCAAGCAGAATATATAGTTGGCCTGTGTAATATTAGTTCCATCCTTTTCTAAAGCGTATGCCACTTTGTTTGCTTCGCGGTAGCTATGCTGAATTCTCCCCCCCCTTCTAGATTAGCACCCTCCAATCAGATAATATATTAGAGTAAGCTGGGTGTGGTCATTCTTGAAGAGGGAATTTATATCCTCACAATCGATGGTGATTTCTAGTGGTGTCAAGTGTTGTTCAATGCCAACTCCATTCCTTGTAGTAGTGTTACCAATTTTGCTTCTAAGGAATTTGTAGCATAAAGGTTGCTCAGATAGCCTAATACCCCTTCTTGCTTTATATTCCTAATTACTCCCCCTATTCCTCCTCTCCTCGGGTTACCCATTGACGAACGGTCCATGTTTAGTTTGAATCCTTTTGTTGGAGGTTCCCATTTTATGTATGTGGTTTTTGAAGTAATGCTTCTTTTCGAGGGTCCAGTTAGTGAATGATATTCTCTGGAGTGAGTTATGATGTTTGTAATGCTTATTTTCGTATTTATATTATTATGGTGGTTCTCATTTCTTGTCCTTCAAATGTTGCATATGAAGAAAGGGTACGCTTCCTGTCAGTTTAATGATGTTTTTCTGAGGGGAAAACTTTTAGTCTAACTAGCCAATCGCCCCCTCCATTCTTTATAATATGATTTATTGCATATATAACTCCCAAGTCTAGCCACATTTTCCTAACTGTCTCACGTTCTAGGAATATGTGGGTGATCATTTCGGGAGTGTTGCATATACAACATAACTTACTAATTTCTATTCCCAAATTGCTTAGATAATTCAGTGTGGGGATTCTATTATGCTGTCACCGCCAAATGAAGTATTTTATTTTATTTGGGCCTTTAAGTGACCAAATCCATGTAAATTCATTTATTGGTTGAGGGGTTTCAACATTGTTTTTTATTATAAAATGATATACAAAGCTTGTTGTTAGGACTCCCTTATGGCTAGGCCTCTAAGTGGCTTTGTCCTTTAGTGCTTTGTTTGTATAGGTACATTGTAAGAAGTTTTTTTTAGTGCTTTATTTAACTCGAATGATATAGGTCCTCTTTCGTCCTGGACATACTTGGACAAGAATATTCCAGTGTTGAGGTCTCTCCCGTTTATGTGGAGCGGGCCATGTTGTAGTTCTCTCATTGTTATATTGTTAGGTAGCCATCAGTCGTGCCAGACATTCAATCCTACCACGAGGTTTTTCAATTGTCTACTACTATTAACCTTTTCTACAAACATTCCATACTACCAGGAGGTTTTTTCTACTACTAACCTTTCATTTTTAGAAACTGCTATGAAATATACCTTTATTTTTATTAATTATTTTTGTATTACTTGCATCGAAATTTGTTTATAAGGTTATTACATAATAATTTTTGTTCAAACTAATTTTTTTAGAAAAGTTGTTCATTTGTCAAATTATAGGACAACATTAACTTATTTACTCAATCAATATTTTTTCATTTTTCTATTTTAGACGAAATTTATGTTTTTTTATAGAAGTTAAATAACAAAAATACTATGATTTTTAAAGAAGTATAAAAAGAGAAGATAAAAATAGACAAGTAAGATAATAAGCGGTCGTTAGCAATAAAAACTCAACTAAGAGTCGGGGACGAATCTCACAGTGACAAGTATAGTGCAAAGAATTCGATTAGAAAATTAGGAAACTGACCTATAACCCATAAATACATGTTTGTACCTAAAATTCAATATTTTTATATGGTTATTTTCTTAAGACCTCCGAATAGGGAAAATCTATGTCTTTAAAATTGTGTTGTTTAAATTACATACTTCATTCAGGATGACAATTTTTTTTATGATAAGTTGTACCTTCAATCTTTCAGTTCCACATGTATATGATAATTTGAAATAAAATATTTAATATTTCAATCTCAGATTTCAATTATTGAGCTATCCAGTATTATTAGTACTATGTGGTTTACCCGTATAATTCAGTTCGGAGTATTACTTAACACCAGGCAGACATATGGATGAAAAATCACCTGTCAGTTAAGACTGAGACTTTTAGTAGCAATCCTTAAGTCTCAGAACTATGTGACAACGTAGGTTTTAAGGGTCACCCGTCAGACCAGGACTGACACCTTAGTCCTTTTTGGACATTAGATTAGTAGATCCACATTAGATAATGTTTGTACCCTGGCAAAGTGCAAAGCACTCTTCCAGCTGGGGGTACAGGTTGGACTCTGTTTAGCTTAGATAGAGCATGTCGATTAATAGTATCTCCCACAGTTCAGTCTCAGATATTTGATGACCTTGTATTTTAGTTTACTCAGCACAGTGTTGATTAGTTACATGCTTATAATTATTACTTGGTCATTGCATCAACTAATTTATTTCATTTTTATATTCAGTTCAACATCTTAGATTTATCATATTTAGCTTGTTAGATTATTATGTATATCTCACATATTCAGTATATTCAAAGTACTACACACATACTTTTTGTGCTATATTGTCTTATAATATAGATTCATACTCTCAGTATCCAACTTGCAAATAGTACGTTTGTTGTATCATCTCAACAACTGAGCTTGGCGAGTCCTCATCTTTCAAGGACAAGAGCTAGTGTTGTTTCATTATGTTAATCTTTCAGTTTCAAATAGTTAGAGTTAGTTGGAGGGTTGTCCCAATAACTCATCGTAGTAGAGGCTTTCAGACAGTCACACGGTAGTTTTAACTTTATGATTTGTTTAATGAATTCTATTTTGACTACTAAGTTGTTTTGGATTTATCTCAGTTTAGCTTCTGCATAAGTTATCTTCAGTTATTATTTGTATGAATCATAATGTTATGCCAGACCATGGGTTAGCTTGGGTCACTTGTGGTTCTAAGCACAGTGTTACGACTACATGATAGTCTTGAGTCGTGACAAACTGAGAGAGTGTTTGGGAAATACTTTTTCAAAAAAAAGTTCAATTAATTCGTATTATTATTTGAGAAAAATAAACTTCATCAAAATGGGAAATATAACTTATCAAATGATAATAGGAAAAAATTGGAAACAGAGGAAAAAAAGAAGTTCTAGATTTATCTCCAAATGAAAACCACTTAGAGCTCAAACACGAGAAATGAGGCAACAAAGATACCCATTTCGCCATATAGGAAAACCTAGAGGTGGCAAAATCCTAGATAATCAGAGAGGATACTATGCAAGTTTCTTAATCTAGTACATAGAAATGGCTTTCTACCTTCCATGGAGAATTTTGAGCTATTTTTGACCTATTTAGGTCAAATACACTTTGTATGGACTAATCCGATTGGACCAACCCTTTAATTTTTTTTATTTTTTTTTGTGACTGTATTGTTGCCCTTGTGGCTACTATTTAAAAAAAAACAAAAAACAAAAAACAAGCCTGATATGAAAGATAATATGAAAAAATTATTGTCATGTTAAACTATTTAATTTGAAAATGTATACAATTTAAACTCTACATCACATCAATAATTTCTTATATATATTTATCCTTTACAAATGGTATTTCATGGAGAAATGTGAAATATTCTTTTATTAGGGATGAAAATTCTGTACACAATTTTGTTTTTTTCTGTTTATAATTAAGGTTGGTGAAAAGATTATGCAAATTATGTTATAAAAGTATTCATGTCTACTTCTCCTAATAAAATTAATTCGGTAAAAAATATTTAAATGTATTTAATTACTTCCTAATCTATATATGTATCTTTTCTTTAAGTAAAAAAAAACAAAAATTCCACAAAAATCAATATTAGCCTATATATTAAGCGAAGTTTTAATAAATTAAAGGAGATGTAAAAGATCTTTAAATCATATAACTGTCAACACCAAGTCATTATTCTATAAAGATGAAGCAGAGGCAATGTAAATGAAAAATCACAATTTCAAAACCCTAATTAATGAAACTCAATGGAAGTCATGCAAATAAAAAAATGTTTTATCAAGACCTAGATTTAATACATTGTAGAATTTTTGTCACGCCCCGAGCCTACACCTTCGGCAGGACTGGCACTCAAAAACCATTTATGGCCCCAAGCGAACCCTTGGTCTGGCTAGACTCTCAGCGGAAGACTCTAAGCATTATTACAATGATCAAATGCACTTATAAAACAATTGTCTCAAATTAAACTCAGAACGTATAAGAATCAAACATTCAACCAGCCATAGATGGAAACCCAAGTCTTAACATAAGAAATAACAATGTAAAGACAGCTTAACTACTGACTATCTATGAAGCCTATAAAATAAGGAGGGATGTCGGGACAAGACCCCCGATCATCCTAATAACTAAAGTACTAAGAAAATGATAAAGGGAGCCCCCCCAGAAAGCAAGGAGGCTCACCAACCTCTGAGTGCTCAACTTGATCAACGAGGTGATGGATGCTGATCCTGGTTACCTATGTCTACATCATAAAATGATGCAGGCGAAATGGCGTCAGTACATTGAATGTACGAGTATGCGAGGGGAATACTATAACATAACGTAACTTGAAAAGATTCTAAAAGGAACACCTACCTTGGCTTTACTCAATTCATGAATAACTTAACTCAAGCTAAAGCAACAATACACATGCAATATATGGAAAGCTTTTAAAACAGTAGAAAGCAACTCAGTTTGATAAAGAATTGCAATAGCAAGTCAACTTACTCATATAATAAAGTAATATAATACTATGGGAGTTTCTCTAACCAGCAACCACCACTATTAGCCTAAGTGTTGATACAACGTCTTGCCCACGGTGCCAGAACTGTCCTATACATTGCCATCATATAGGACATCTTAATTAAGTGGATCCACTAGTCTATGCTAAAAAGCACTAAGGAATCATCTAAAAAGTATGATCCTTTCTACCCATGATGGCTACATGATATATGAAGACTTGAGTTATTATTAACTCGCATCCCCATATCGGTGTTCAATACTACTCCCAAAAATATACTTAACTCATTCGTTTTTAAAACAAATCTCTTTCTTTGGTTTGAGATAATTACTCAAAACTTAGCTTAAAAGCTCTCTTGGAAATTGGTGTTTCCTTTCTTACTCAAATGTGAAAACATTTTAACTTTTGGGAACACTTAGTTCCTTTATAATCTGTGAAGAAATGAACTCTTACTCTTACTCTTTAGTCAACTCAAAGCTTAAGTCTTAAAATGAAGTTAAAACGTTTGTAAAATACTTTTGAAAAAACTCTTATGAACTCTCTTGACTTGATTCTTAACTTCTTGACTTAACTCTTACCTTCTTGACTTGACTCTGAACTTTCCTTTAATTGAATTATGGATTCAAGGGTCATTATTTCATGTTTATGGATGATTTTATGATGTTTAGATGTACCTTAGAGTGTTGGAATCAACTAAGAAACATATGTAGGTTGCGAAAAAACTAGTACGGAAAGAAGGGAGAAAAGTGGGAAGAACTGGCGTCCCTAGTGCTCTGAGAGGCGCGGGGCGCCAGCCCTGAAACATCAGAGAATGACTTGGGGCGCTCTGTCAGGCACGGTTCCCTAGAGGTTCAGAGACTGATTTGGGGTGCTCTGAGAGGCGCAGCGCCCTAACCCCTTTACCCAGATTTTTGACGAAATTCCTCCTTCATTTTTCAACTCTAAACCCTCTAATTTCACTTGGTTCTTTCCCCAAACTCTTAGGAACAACTAATTCATCAATATATACAAGATCCAACTCAAAATCACACGTAATTACAGGAATCAATCTCAAGAAACTTAAACAACAAGAACCCACAAGATTTCAAACGAATTAACATCAAGAACTCATAGGATTTGCTTTCAAAACTATACAACTTCGCTGAATTGAATCAAGATTGGCGCGTGGGTGAACTAACCCAATGCTATGTGATCTCACATACCTCGTAGGGATCACCCCTTGATGAAATCCACACGCAATTCTCCAAGAAATCGATGAATCTTGAACTTTCTTCTCCTTTCTCCTCTTTTGTCTTTTCTCCAAGCCCTAGCGTGAATTTCCAATTTTTCTAAACTGATCTAGTTCTGATTAGACCCCAAATAAACTCCTAAAATTGAATTAAAATAATAGGGTAAGGAAAAGATTAAAATACCCGTCCAAAATCCGGTTTAGACTTTCCTTATTTGAATAGTCCAACTTCAAATGGGCATATCTCACTCATACAAACTCGGAATCGCGCAAACTCGGCGGCGTTGGAAAGATAATTCCAAGATATTTATGACGGTATCTTGAAGTGCACCTAACTCATCGTTACCTAGGATTTATGGTCATTTGAAGTTGACCCAAACTTAAACTTACCATAATTTGACAAATTTCCAGATTTTTCATTCTTTCCTAAAATGACTATTTCCAATTCTAACTCTTTCTAGCTCTTTCAAATGGCGAGGTGATACAATTTTATTTTTTTCACCTCATAGCTGAACCAAAACCAATATGCATATATCATAACCATTAAATAAAAAATAATCTTGTCTTCAATAGTCCATAAATGTTGATGTTATAGCTAATTTGAAATTCAAAACAGCAAACACAAACAATTAAAGAGTAGAAGAACATGAGAGAACGTATGTATGTAGAATAGAATAGTAAAGAAGAAAAGAAAAGAATAGGTCATGATGAAATGTAATGTTAAGTTGAAAGATTTTGTGTGGAGAGATGTGGTGGTTGGAGGCATGAAGAACATGAGTAATTGAGTATTGTGCCTAATAATTTGTCAAAACCATTCTGAAAGTACCCTTTAACTACACTACATTGCATTTCATAAGTATGCAGATGTTATAGAATGAGTTTGAAGAATAAAAGTTTGTAATGAGCGTGAAGGTGAAATTCAAATTATTATGCTCGGTGGAAAATATTTTAAGCGATACGAGGCAAATAAGATTGATTATTCAAAGTTAATATACCTTGTCATTTTACTTGGGATGGGTTTTTTTTTAACAGGATTTTGTTCTTGTTATTCATTAAGGTTGGTGAAAAGGTCAATCCAACTATAAGAGCATTCATGTCTATTTTACCAAATGAAACTGATACAACAAACAAATTAAATGTATTTAATCGATTTCTATATCTTTTGTTTTCTCAAACTAAGCAGTATCATAATTTATAATTAAGTAAATAAAATTGTGTCTTCTCTAAAAGTTAAATTTTTTAGATGAGATATACAATCACATATTTCAACATCAGAGCTGACAAAAATACTATTCTTGAGTACTCTCACCCTATAGAAAAACTATAGTGTAGATAGATAATATATATGAATTATATGTTGAATTTTTTTGCTTCATGTGCTTATTTCTTTATATTCTAATTTTAAATTATGTTATCATGTTTCTGATTATGTTTTAAAAATAATAATTTACAATCGAATATGTATATATGTAATGCTTTTGGATCTTTAATTTGTTAGCACATGCCATATCTGATAATAAAACATACTACTTACTATTATTATGGTTTTTTGTTTCTTAGTCTAAAGTACTATATACTCATGCATTTCTTGAGTAATTTGTTTTACTGAATGATAAAAATGTTTAATAAAACATTCTAGTTGCTATCATAATGTTCTTTTTTTTTAGACTAAAGTAGTAATGCATTTCTTGTATTTTTTACTGAATAATAATGATGATTCTCGAAACAACAAACATGTCATGCTTTTGTATCTCTAATTTGTTAGCAGACATTATATCTGATAATAAAACATACTACTTGCTATCATTATGTTTTTCTTAGACTAAAGTACTCATGCATTTTATTCATTTTTTTACTGAATAATAATGATGATTCATGGATAAAATAAAAATATCTTTTTTTTGTATCTCTAAATTCTCAGGACACGTTATATCTGGTAATAAAACATACTACTTGCTATCACTATATTTTTTTTGTTACTTACTATAAAGTTTTCATGCATTTCTTGTTTTATTTATTGTTGAATAATAGAGTTTATTTTTGGAATAACAATAAATCTAGATACTTCTTGGAGCTTCTAGAAAGTTTGAGTAAGATATAGTTTGATATTTTTATTTGATAAATATTTATATAAATCTCAAAACTTAATAGTTAAGGTAGATATTTAAAGAAAAATGATAAATTTTCTAGAATTTTTTTATATCTAGAACCATCTATTTACTAGTATAAATATGTGTGACCTTAATAAGTTCTAACCAAGCCAGTTCAAAAACACCTTATTCATTAATAAAGTTCTCCTGCCCAAGATCCACATTCTCCTTCATGGATACTTCTCTTTTCACCACCCAAAACATGAAAAATTTGAAGAATGAAAAGTCTCATGTTCTTATAGCACTATTCTCAAGCCAAGGCCAGATTAATCCATGTCTTCAATTTTCCAAACAATTAATCTATTTAGGCATTGGAGTCACTTTAACAACGAGTCAATCAGCTTTGAGTAAAATAAAAAAACTCCCAAATGTTGAAGGGTTAAGCTTTTCCTTTCTCTGATGGCTATGATGGCAAATTCTAGTAAAGTTCAATTGATGAGTTTCATATGTTCTATTCTTATGTAAAGTCCCATGGGTCAATGGAACAACCTGTTTTCGTCGTTATAGAAATGCCAACGGGGGAAAATTTGGGACCGAAAAACTTTTTTGTAGTATTTGGATTTTCCCATTGTAGTTCAGATTTGGACGAAATCGGAGTCATTGAGGTGTTGGGAAATCTGGTAACAATCGGGTTACTATTTTATGATTTTGATTACATGAGTGGTTAGATAACTCGTTAAGGAATCCATACAACTTTACGAAATTGAATTCGGGAGAGTAGAACTCCCTGAATCGACCTTAGCGTAAAGGGTATTTTCTGAGCGTCATTGGTTAGAGGTGTGTTGTGAAATGGGGATTTTGGAATTCTTTAAATAGCTCGCTACTTCGTACAACCCGCTCTGGCGGTGCTTTTGGTCGCTCTGGCAGGGCTGTTGTGGCGGACTCGACGCGACTTAAAGTCATAAATAAAACCCTAAACGACCTTATTTTGCACTTTTGGATTTTTAGAACTAAGGAACGAACCCCAGGCGACTCCTAATAGTTTTCCACTATTCTTGAGGCTAAAGGTAAGCTTTTCACTCCCTAAATCCGTTTTTTGAACTGTAGAACGTAATACAATGGATAATTAATAATGTGGGACATTTTTTATCTAGATTATATGGTGGAAACAACTCTATTTTGGATAATTGGGATCATGGGTATGATCTAGGGTTGTTGTAATTGTTAGTAATTCAGGTAATTAGTTATTGTTTATTGTTTCCCGTATTATATTGATTGTTTGTAGACCAAGAACAAGCGGAACGAATCCGGAAAGGGAAGGATCAAGTTTATTAGGGTTTCAAGCTTGTTTCGAGGTAGGTGATGATTGTGATTCTATGATTGTGTAATTTATGTTTGTTCTTGCTTCATTATGATACATGTATGTATATGAATGTTGTATTATTAATCACACTTGTTGTAAATGAGATAGATGAATGATGATTGCCTTGAATCATGACTTAAATGTATGATCTTGAGGATATACTTGTGACTGTTATTGTGGTGTGTTGAATGGATAGATTGCCATGTTTCGGCATAACTAACTTGGATTGGTTGCCACGTTTTGGCATAATTATGGGATCGGTTGCCAAGTTCCGGCATAATTATGGGTTCGGTTGCCAATTTCTAGCATAATCATTGGATCTGGTACCACGTTTCGGTATGCTAATTGTTTGGGTTTGGGTTCCATGAGAGGACCAATGATTTGATATAATTATGTATCTTTAGAATGTGAAGTTGTTCGTTGTTAGTAAATGTGGATAGTATTGTATATGTTTGATATATGCATGTCATTATATTATTGTATGACTTATGTATGTTGCACTTAGTGGGATAGCCGCATGATCCTACCAGTACGTTGTGGTTGTGTACTGATACGGCACTTGCTCTTATTTTTGTTGAGTACATGGTATTTTCAAGCAGCTACTGACAGACCTCGCTTAGGAGATCAGTGATCATTCGAATTCAAGGGTAAGCCAATTCTTCCGAGCTGCCATGGGTTCTCTTTCGTCTATGTCCACCATTTCCGGACTTAGACTATGTTCTTGTTTGTTCATTAGTTCATTAGATTGGGGTTGCATCCCTTCTTGTTTAGACTTATTGAACTTTAGATGTTTTGGTACATTGACTTTCAAATTCTAGGTTATTTCTTCTGCATTGTTTAGTTCATTGTTAGACTTTTGTTGTAGTTTATGGGAACTCCTTATTTCTTTCCTTAGTATTTAGCTTGCTTTTGTAACTTAAATGTCTTAGTTTTGGTTTACTTGCTTGGTTTGGGCTGTAGTAGTGGTTCTCCCACATGAGAGTTAGTGTGGTTGCCAATCACGACGGTCTGGGTCGTGACAGTTAAAATTCATTTTCAATTTGATCCAATCAAATGCAAAAAATGGTACCCCTTTTTCACATATCATCTACACGATTATCATGGAATGGGTTGGTTTAGTGGCCAAAAAAATTAATATCCCATCTACATTATTTTGGATCCAACCTACCACAGTTTTTGATGTTTACTATTATAGATTCACAGACTATTCTGATTATTTCAAAAACTGTGATGCTAAGGATAAAATAATAGAGTTACCAGGATTGCCACCACTTAGTCCAATTGATTTTCCTTCGTTTTTGTTTGATGACGTGGAGAGTTCCAACTAGGCAATTAAGTCTATTAAAAGGCAAATTGAAATGTAGAGTAGTAAAGAAAATCCAAGAGTTCTTGGGAACACTTTTGATGCTTTGGAATTTGATGCTTTGAGAATTCTAAAGCATGTGACTATGGTGGGAATTGGACCTTCAATTCCTTCAATATTTCTTGATGATAATACTTTTCGAGCTGATATGATTGAGATTAGTTCGAAGAATTATATGGATTGGTTGAACTCAAAGGACAGGGGATCAAATATCTACATAGCATTTGGTAGTTACTCTGAAAAATCAAGTCAATTGATGGAGGAGATTGGTCACGTATTGCTGAAATGTGGGAGGCAATTTTTGTGGGTGATTAGGGAAGGACAAGACGGGGATAAGATGGAGGACAAGTTTAGTTGCAAAGACGAACTTGAAAAGCAGGGGAAGATAGTGAGTTGGTGCTCGCAAGTGGAGGTTCTAAAACACCCTTCTGTTGGTTGTTTTTTGACTCACTGTGGATGGAATTCAACTTTAGAGAGCATAGCATCTAAGGTACCTATCGTGGCATGTCCACTCTGGAATGATCAAGTTTGTAATGCAAAACTCATTCAAGATATTTGGAAGAATGGTGTTACAGTTAATGTTAGTGAAGGTGGTGTTGTGGAAAGAGATGAGTTCAATAAATGTATCACGATCGTGATGGGGGACGGTGAAGAAGGGGAAGAATTGAGAAGAAATGTCAAGAAATGGAGTGATTTAGCTAAGGAAGCTATGAAGGAAAATGGTACATCAAGTGTGAATCTCAAGGCTTTTTGCTAATGAGATTTTACTTGGTCATAATGAGTACTAAATCACTCATGAATAGATGACTTCAATAAAATAGCTAGTAATCAATTAGTCTTTTTAAGAGTTTGTTCTTCGTTTTAGAAAAAATAGTGATTTTTTTCAAAATTATTCATAATGAAGTAATATACTTTGTTTCTGAAATAATTATATTAATTTCTTCCTCACTTTAATTTTTTCATATTTTTCTTTTATTGATTTCTTATCTTTTCACTTTTAATTATTTTTAGAAAATTATGTTAATTTTTTTTTCAAAAAGGTGTCCTCTAATTTATATTTTAAAAAAATTTACACCCGTGTGTACAAACATAACAAATTTATTTGGTTGAAGGTGTCACATCAGCACAAAAGGTGCACGAATGTAAGAAAAAAATTAGTTCGAGGGATAATAGGACCCTAATTAAACTAATGTGTGTCAATGGGATTTCATTCATAGTTTAGGAGGGGTACTTATGCAATATCGAATATGTACTTACGTCATGCTTTTGTAACTCTAATTTGTTAGCACACGTTATATCTAATATTAAAACATACTACTTGCTTCATTATGTTTTTTGTTACTTATTACTCTAAAGTACTCATGCATTTCTTGTGTTATTTTTTGCTGAATAATAAAGTTGATTCTTGGTATAACAAAGAATTCCAGATACTTCGTAGAACTTCAAGAAAGTTTGAGTAAAATATCTTTTAATATATTTTTATTTAAGAAAATTTATATTATCTCAAAACGTAAATATTTAAGGTAGATGTTTAAAGAAATATGATATTTTTTTAGATCTAAAATCATTTACATACTAGTGTAAGTATGCGTGACCTTTATCAGTTGTAACCAAGTCAGTACAAAAACGCTTTCTTCCTTTACAAAGTTCTCCTTCCCAAAATCATCATCCTCCTTCATGGATACGTCTCTTTTCACCACCCAAAACATAAATATTTACAAAATATAAAATCTCATGTTCTTATAGCACTATTCCCAGGCCAAGGACAAATTAATCAATATCTTCAATTTTCCAAACTATTAATCAATTTAGGTATTGAAATAACTTTAACCACAAGTCTCTCAGGTTTCAGTAAAAAAAACTCTCAAACGTTGAAGGATTAAGCTTTTTCCTTTATGTGATGGCTATGATGGAAAACCCTAATTAAGTCCAATTGATGAGTTCCCTTTGTTCTATTCTTCTATAAAGTCTCATGGGTCAAAATTTATTTTCAATTTAACTCAATCAAATGCAAATAAATGTACCCTTTTTTCACATGTCCTCTTCACTATTATTATGGAACGGATTGGTTAAGTGGCAAAAAAAAATTCCATCTACATTATTTTGGATCCAACCAATAACATTTTTTGATGTACTATATAGATTTACAGATTAATCTGAATATTTCAAAAATTATGATGCTAAGGATAAAATAATAAAGTTACCAGGATTTCCACCACTTAGTCCAATTGATTTTCATTCTTTTGTGTTTGATTTGAGAGTACCAATTGGGCAGTTAAGTCTATGAAAAGAAAAATTGAAATGTTGAATATTGAAGAAAATCCAAAAGTTCTTGTGAACATTTTGATGCTTTGAGAATTATTGTCACGCCCTGAGCCTACACCCTGGATGTGGCCGATACTCGAGAACTATTACTGGCCCCACGTGAACCCTTGGCCTGACTCAATTCTCAATGGAAGACTTACTCGCCTCAACTCTACTCAACTCATGGATACTCAACTCAATACTGTATAAAAACAACAATAAAGATGCAGTTTATATAAAGCATTTAAAACAGTAATTAACAACTCAATGTATTTAAAAATACAATAATAACACTTATTTGTATGTAAAGATACAAAATAACTCAAATTGGGAGATTCTCTAACCGACAACCATCACTATGAGCTATGTGATGATACAATTTCTTGCCCACGCTGCCAGAACTGTCCTATACCTTTCCGGAGTATAAGACATCCTTAAATAAGTTGATCCACTAAGCTATGCTTAAAAACAATAAGGAATCATATAAAAATTATAACCCTTTCTACCCACGTTGGCTACATGGTTTATGAGGACTTTGAGTTGTATGAACTCGTCCCCATATCGGTGTTCAATACTACTCCCAATAATATACTCAACTCATATGTTTAAAACTATTTCCTCATCCTCAAGCTTTGAGATTATTACTCAAAAGGTTCTCTTAAAAGAGATTATGATCAAAAACTCCTCATGAACTCAATTGGAAATCGCTGCTTCCTCTCATTTTAAATGTAAAAACATTTACTCTTGGGAATACTTAGTTCTCATATATTCATTTTGAAAAATGAAACTCAACTCTCCTCATCCTCAAACTCAAGTCTTTAAACAAGTTTCAAAAGATTGTGAAAGACTTCTCAAAATGACTCGAAAGAACTCTTAAGACTTTATTCCTAACTCTACCTTGAATTTGAATTATGAATTCAGGGGTTATGATTCATTTTATGAAGGATCTATCGATGTTTAGATATATTTTAGAGTAGTTAGAATAAGAAAGGAGTAAAGGTACACCTTAAAAGAACTTAGACGGAGCAAATGACAAAAAAAGGTTGGGGGTAGGCGACCCTGGCACACTATTGGCATGGGGCGCCAGCCCCTGAACTTCAGACATTGTTGGCGCACTGGTGGCATGCCACGCCAGACCTTCTGGCGCATCTGGGGTGCGCCGCGCCAGCCTTTCCCCAGATCAATCTGATGAATTTTTCTTCTGTTTTCTGACCCTAATTTGACTAGAATCAGTTTTTTTCCTCAAATTTTCCTTAGATTTATTTACCCAATAAAAGTTCACGAGAATCTACTCACTTTACCTCAAGAACAACCCTCAAAGATCAAAATCCTCACCTCAAGAATTAATCAAACTCGATAAGCAAAACATGAAGAACAAAACCTGACGAACAATCATCAAGAATTCAAATCATTCAACCTCAAGAACGAAATTAAGGATGTAATTTACATGATTGGCGTGCGGGTGAACGAACCCAACACTATGAAAGCTTACAAAGCTTAATTTGGTGAAATTCCTCGACAAATATCAAGAATCTCGACGAACGCCTTGAACCTCTTCGCTTGAACTCCTCTCAAAACCCTAAGTGTAATTTAGAGTTGTAAAATATGACCCAAATAAGTTTAGACCCCAAAAATATTACTAAAACTGTTTAAAGCTGATGGGGTAAGGAATAGACCAAAATACCCCCCTCATTAATTCGGATAAATTTTCTTAACTGGACAGGCTGACTTCAAACGGGCATATCTCCCTCATCCAAACTCGAAATTTAGCAAACTCGATGACGTTGGAATGAAGATTCAAAGACCTTTCATTTCATATCTCATGGGATATCTAACTCATAATGTACTGAAAGTTATGGTCATTTTAATTTGACCCAAACCTCACAACTTAAGCTTAACTTGTACAAATCTCAAATTAGCTCTTTCCAAATTAGTTCTTTCTAACTTTATCTCTTTCTAAGGTGGGATGTTACAATATATCTCCATTGCGAATATTTGTCCTTGAATGAGATTAATCTTAGTAGACTAAGGGTGGCAACATCTAACACCCAACTCAAACACTCAATATGCAAACTAACACAACATTTCAATTTAAAAAGTACCAAGAACGGGTATCTCAGCGGATACCTCCTCATAAGATAGGTTGTCCTTAATACCAATATCTTCTATAGGTATAATAAGATAGGTTACTTCATAAACCATCTCTTATTTATATATGAAATGAAAATCAATTCATATGTCATTTGTAACTACATGCGCTCAATTCGGAAGAGGAAGAATTGAAGAAAATATTGAAGTGAAAAGAGGAAAAGACACAATATTACTGATGCATTTTGCATCTTCGTTATATTGTGTATCTAACATTTTATTTTTCTATGAAATTTTTAAACTTATTGCTTTAGATATTTTTTTCAGAAAAAGAAATTTTAGCATTTATTAATTTTTTTTGCAAATTTTATGTAATATGGAACATGAATTTGAGATTGTTCTTCTTAAGAAAAGACATAAAGTGATACCTGAAGTTGTTCCGAATTTCAAAAAGACACCTTAACTATGCGAGTGTCCTATTACCCCACAAAAGTATTAAATACATTTATAAACAGAGCATTTTGAACCATTTTCTCATCTATGAACAAGTGCGTGATTCTCACCCCTTTTAATTAATTAATTTAATTCAAAAAGGGGATTAACTTGATCCGAATCATTCCAAAAACAAAAAATCTTGGTAATACTTAAAAATTGAAGAACCCGCAAAATTCTCCTTCAAAGTTCCAATCTTTAATCAACAACCCATAAAATTCTACTCAAATTCATCAACCCACAAAATTGTAACTCAAAATTATCAACCCACTTTACAATTTTACTCCTTAGATTGATTAAATTGACTCATAAATCTCTAGTTATTCCTCTTGCAATATACAACAATGGCAACTCTTTCCCTTTCTCTCTCCGTGGGAACAACGTTTCATTGTCACCATAGCTACCGAACTGGTTCTTCTTCTCCCATTACTGCTTCTCCAATTTTTCTATCAAATGACCTATAATTAATTTTTTGGACTGAAAATTAAATCGAATTCTTATCTTTTTGAGCCGATTTCATCATAGAGAGAGTGTTGGGTTTTTTAAAAACCTTCAACCAAAGGCTCTCTTGAAAATTTGGGGAAGATGGTATGGTACATTTGAAAATGAATTAATTAATTAATGGAGAAAATAACTGAAATGTGGCGCTTTTTAATTGGTTTTCATAAGTAAAATGATACATTCACGCGATGTCATCAATGTGGTCACAAACAGAGGGAGAAAATTGGTCAAAATGGTCTATTTATAAAGATATTTAATACTTTTGTGGGGTAATAGGACGCTTGCATAGTTAAGATGTCTGTTTGAAAATTCGAGACAACTTCAGGTGTCACATTATGTCTTTTCTCTTCTTCTCATTTTCTTATAAAGTGATTTTATTATGACTGAACTAACCATGATACTGTTGCATATATTTATTTTTAGATATATTCCATAAAATTCATATTTACTAGCCATCATAAGAAGACATGTTGTTCGAATCTCTATACTACTTACAAAAAAAAATTAAATTTCATTCCACGCTACAACTTCTTATATGTAATTATAAAAAGGAGATTATAATTTTATTAAGATACATACTCCCTCCGTCCCATTTTATGTGGCACCATTTTCTTTTTGGTCAGTCCCAAAAAAAATGTCACATTTCCTTATATGGTAACTTGGTAAGTATTTAAAGGTACAATTTTTCCTTTACCCTTGTTGGTCCCACTTAATATTAAAGATAGTACTCCAATACATTTATGAGGAGAGAGAAAATTGAGTCTACTTTTTAAAGGGTAATTTTGTAAACATTTCAAAGTCTTCATTTATTTATTAAACTACGTGCTCGGTCAAATGTTGCCACATAAAATGGGACGGAGGGAGTATTTTATTTGTACAGAGAAACATATATTTAATCACATCATATAATATGTCCCTTTTTAAAAATTATCATCCTTACTATATAGTTACTTCATAAATCATCTCCTATTTATATATGAAAATCAATTCACTTATGATTTGTAACTTAAATACATATATTTGTAAGGGATAAACGTGTTAGATTACCATTTTACCCTTTCACTTAATTAATTTTTTCTTTCAGTCAATAATAATATTTCATATTCTATTAATCTGAAATAAAATGCATAAGTCAATACTTGACCAGATACATTCTCACTTAGTATAAGTCTACATAGACTATTATGTTGAAATTGCTTTTCATATTTCATAACCATTGCAACCGGCCTTTAGAATGCATATTTTAATTTGTAGTATTTTAGAGGTTAGCCTTCAATCAACAAAAGATTTAATCCTTGTAAAATCAAGAACATTATTAATTACCACTAATTTATGTCAGCAAATCTCTTCATTTTTTTACAAGGAATTTGTAGAATTTGAAGGTTATATATTAGCATTAAATAATTCAACAAGTATTCTCAAGGAATCAACTTGCAAATTCATAACTAT